>JARKIE010000184.1:0-186626 GCA_029378255.1 Mycena rosella | reverse complement strand
TTCTATGGGCGCAAAGTTTAAATGCTGGTTCTCAGTAGTGCATTTCTGGAGTGGAAACGTGGTTGTAGATATGTTAAACTACTTCCATGAAACCGCCTGAAAGTTGTGTTGGGCAGATTCATCTTCTTAGTGCACCGCAGTGCTCGTTTAACTGGCAGCATGGCTCCGGAGCTCACCCCTCAGATTGGGAGCACCTAGTTCTAGCATTTGTATAGGTCCAATGTAATGTTTTAACGTCTCAAATATGGTGCTTATGATCAGTGAACATGATTATCCACAGCAAAGCTGTCAGCTGAATAGCAACAGCAGATTTGGGTGGGTGGCCAGGTTCCCGCTTTTCGGGAGTTCTGACAGAAAGAAATTCACCACGTAACGAAAACCTCGACAAAAATGGCCCAAATGTGCCCCACCTGTTCGTACGATGTGCGCCTCCAATTTGGAGCCCCCAGGCTCCTGAAAAGTCCCTTACCAGAGCTAATAATGGGCTAAAACCTTAAGGTGGCCAGGTTCCCGGCACCTGACAGTATCACTCGGGGGCCAGGTACATCTTCCCTCTTTCCTTTGTTACCCCTTCTCTTCCATTCGAACCTATTGTTTCCTTTCTGTTCCTTACTTTCCTATGCTGTGCACCCATCTACCTCGTTCCCGAGGACTTTTCCCCTCATTTCCCATCCTATATGCTGTAATATTTGCCAATTGTTCTTATGTGTCGACTTATTCTCATTAAACAGAGGTTTTTATTCTCACACCTCCTCAAGGTGTTCTTCTTCGACTCCCTACACATTGACTGTCCTGCACATCCAGTGCAGATTCCCTGTATGCACAAGATGCTCTAGTCTAGTGTTTACCAAAGGTCCGTGTGTGCAGTGCGCCGTTATTACATAATCCTAGGTAAGTATCTTCCGAGTCGCGTCCCTTGGCACTGAAAACGAGAATTTCCGTTGAATTTGAATATCTATGAGGCCTTGCAATCTATTCCTAACACCCTGTCTTTTCAGAATTGCCAGGGATGCCCTGGAATATGCAGCTCAACCAGTCAAACAGGACACTGGGGTGTCATTAAAGTACTTTCGATAACTCCAGGAGCTCAAGCGAACATTGCTTTCGTTCATTAAGACAAATTCGAGGCAAGCGAGGGTCGTGGAAGAAAGAATACTTAAAAAAAAAAACAAGTGTTTGGGGGCGGGTTCGAACCATGGCCTATCAAAACTTATGGAAGATCACGTAATAAAAGAGCACTTCATACGCGACCCCGCGGTAACTAACAGACTCTGTACAGTGAGGTACGAGTGTTTGTATAGAGTGTCTGTCTACAAGAGACTGAAAATGATCTGCAATTTCCGGCCGCTCCATCAAGCTCTCGAGCCATTCGCACCTCGAGTATCGCCCCCTCCTCACCTCTACGGTTGCTTGCCCACTCCCAGGCCTCGACGACAAGGCACCCAAGCACCATAACCTGTGTTGAAGCAGTTATCGGCTCTGCCCTCTGCAGACATCGCGACCCATGTTACAGCAGTCGTCTTCTAGGAGCACCACAATGCTGCGTGTCGTCTGATTTGCAGTGTAGATGTTGTGGACCAGGTTGGCCAGTGTGCACAATTATTTTCCAAGTACGAGGTGAAGCTAACTTTTTTTTGTCATTTTGATAGGGACACATTTTTGTGGATCGCCCCATCTGCACGTTCTCCTCGCTAACTGTTATGGATACTTAGCAGCTGGCACGCGGTGAGGGCTGTATATGCTCTGCATATGCTCTCACATAGCATTGTTGGCACAACAGGGATGAAGGAGCACAGCAGGGCTATATCACCAAATCGGGACACACCTAGAAACTGCATTCGGACTTCTCAGAAACATGCTCCTTGACCTCAGGCACTGTCTGGGACATGAACTATGACCAATAATCCACCGCAGACACTGTCGTTTGAGCCTCACCAAGCCTTTCGGCCTGATTCCTGGTCCAAAATCACATGATTCCTGTCCACTCTCCAACCCGGCCAAAATCCTTTGATGTGCACCAAACGCCGCAGCACTCCAGCAGCATGCCTCGTCCATTACCCATGCAACACCGCACCAAGAAGCCTCCTGGTCACCAGGAATCACTTGATTTTCATCAAACAATAAGCGACTCTGACGATTGTGCCTGTAAAATCACTTGATTTCCTAGCACTGGACACCCATTTTGGAGTGCAGGCATTGTTGCCCATCCGTTGCCTTCCCTAGGGACCCCAGACACGAGGTCGCCGGCGCACCATGGGACGTTCTGCCTCCTTTTGGGCCCCGCCTGAAACAAGGGAGTGAGTTTCCTATAAGATCGCTCAATGTCTTGATCATGGAGCCCCAGAATCACCCTTTCAGACCTCGGAATCACTCGATTTCCCTGATTCTGGCAGGCCTAGCTTTCTTTTATGAAGGGAGTGTGCAACACCGGGTGCTGGAGGCTGTACAGGCAGCCAAAGGTATAAAAGGGTGAGGTTTTTGGATCTTTAGTCAGTAGTTGACCTGTGTATCTCCCCCACCAATACACTCGATTTACCACCACCATCACCACCACCACATCTAACGTTCCCTGCTGCAGCCTCCTGTCCGAGGCTCGCTCTCGCCCCTCCTCGTGCCCCTCACCACGGTACACCCCATCTAGACGCATTGTCCTTCGCCAAGGTATTCACATTCATTGACCGCACCGTTTATTGACCATCTCCTTGTCTCTTGCAAGACACCACACACACACACACACACCTTCATGGAACGCACCGCGTCTGCGTGACAGCCACCTACGCCACTCCCCTAGTGGCTGAATGAGCTACAAAGCGAATACCATCTATTTCACATCGTAGCACTGTGGTCTGCATCATACCAGGGGGGCTCTGCATCTCAGTAGTAGGATTCTCAGTTCTCTGCAGACATGGTGGACTCTGAGTTCCAGGGTTTGCCGCAGACACAGTGGATTCTAAGGGGAGTAACATGATTTTCATTCAGTTGCAGGACAGGGAAAATCTCTCCCTGGACTTTAAAGCCTTTCAACTTCACCAGGCAATTGAGAAGATTGTTATATCCATGCACTTGGACTCATTTACCCCATGGTCGAACTCCAGTCACACTTCGGTCTAATCTGATCTTCCGGACATCTGACTTCTGGATCTCGGAAGTCAGGTGAACAGATCATCATCGGGTTTTTCATGCAATGAAGGATTACTGAATGTTTCCTGTTTACCTGTTCTTTGACATGGGTCTCCGCTCAGCCCTGCCTCATAATGCCTCATGTCTCAACTCGTGACACATGTATGAGTTCCTTATCCAGATCAGCTATTTACTTATTAGGACAATTCCTTGTACTCTCCATGCGGACTTCATCATCTTGTCTTTGGCTTGACTCCAGAGTTGCACCAAACCTCTGGATGTCCTCTTCATCCTCTGTCTTGACTTCCAGCATTCAGGGCTGTGTTAAAGGCAACAGCATACTCTTTTTCAATGTATAAATTGGCTCAGATAAAATTGCTGTCAGTTGTGCTAGCGCAGGGCATGAATGACAGTGTAAGATTCAATATAATTTTAGCATGGGGACACCCTTCAATTCGCCTGATGCAATGTTCCCAATACAATCTCGCGACTCTTAATGCTCTGCAGAACAAAAGCAAAAGGGTGTGCATTTGAGAGATAGGCTGCAGAGAGAGTGTTAAATCAAAAGAGAAAAACAGCAAAAGCAAGGTGGTCATTACAGATCAGACAAAGTCCGAGATTTAGTTTAGACAGATAGGGGTAACGGGAATCAGACAGAGCTTGAGAATGAAAGGAAAGTATTATGAGGAAGCCCTGCATACCTGATAGGTGCAGAGGCAAGATGAGGGCAAGAGGCAAGGCAAGAGGCAAGAAGCATTATCACAAATGAAATCAGGCCTGCCTCGAGGAGCTGGGAGCGAGTGCAGGGGTGACCCTAGCTTAAGTGGAAACACAACTAAGCTCTTAGCAGCCTCATGGTACAGTTAATTCATCACGATGCTCTAGATTTGGCTTGTAATGCCAAGGTCCCCGGTTTGAACCTGCTTTTGGCACTTGATTTAATTTAGCATCGTGGGAACAGGCCCCTACGCGGCCGAATGGGCCATGGGGAAATGCAGGTGACTTATATCAGGTGATTTATATCACATGATTTATCAAAAAAAAAAAAAAAAAAAAAAGCTGTGTCTGTAGTGTTTTCTTATACAAGATACTGCCTGTTATCCTCATGACTTTACAATCATGAATCTTTTATGATTACGACTTGTGACCATCCTGTGTGCTCCGAATACAGTTACTGTTTTGGAGATATGTTGACTTGATCATTTATCGACTTCAGCCCGGTTGAACTGACAGGTCCGTAATTAAGTTATAGGTGCAGCTCCGTAGTATGACTCAGTAGAATAGTTTATATAGCTGAGGATCCCCTTGGAGGAGGGTATCCTATCTTGAATACAAAATCCCACCCTCTCCCTTTTGCGTGAACTAAGTGAAAGCCCCTTTCGGTGATAAGGCATGGATTCGTACATGCCTGAAATCTTCACTTTACATGGTGTTAGCGGCTGGCTGATACTAATATACCCAGTAAGACATAAAGGGTTCTAGTCCGTCCGGGACTGAGAATCAAGCTGTTGAAAGCATTGCAAACTTGCACTAAACAAAGGAGACTAGGATACTATGGATGGTACCTGCACAAATGGGGTCTGATATAGTAACTTGGGTTTCAAAACCACTAGCGAGCCATAGGACTACTCCAACAAACTGTGTCGCCCAATGCAGTGCGTTTGAGTTCAATATGGATGCCGAGGCTATCAAGGGAATAGTAGGGAGGCAAGGCAAGTTATTACAAGGTCCTACAAAGGGATTGGTACAAGGAGGCACTATACTGGTGTAGATAAATTAACACTTGTACAAGGGAACAAAGCGGGAGACAAGTTAAACCAATCACGTGATCACCAAAGAGACACATTTGATCCTGGCACGCTCACTGATGCTGACTGAACTGCTGTTCCGAATGACCATGTAAGCTGACTATACTAGTCCGCCTATCAGTTATAGGTGTTCCGCAGGTTCCGCCAACAGTCAGGATAGCCAGGATTCAAGGAGAATGACTGTCCCATCATTAGTTGGTTGGAGCCCACGACCATGTCCTGACTCAACACAACAGTTTGTATCACTCCACATTATTGATTAGGGGTCAACGGACTTATATTTCGCTTGTAATGTACTAGTATAAAGAGAGCATGTACCTTAGTAGATAGTCAGTTAATTCTCACCCACTTATTGGCACAAGCTCTCAGTAGCTTAAAGGTGTTCATTGTACTGACTAGTGCTGGTTATACCACCCTAGGTTCGCTCCTTGACCCTCCTCCAAACCTTGCACATTCAGCGTGCCCCTGAGAAAAGCCCTGAGCAACCGGAGAAGATTGTTTCGGCTACGTACCATTCAATATCCTTACTTGGTTCGAATACCCATAAGAGGCCTTCCGTGCGTGCCAGCTTTGAGGAAGCCTGAGCAACCATATCGGCTTTACCAATAACCCGAGTCTAGAACACTCGTAGGCTTAAACACCCTACAAAGAACACTGCACGCCCACTTTATAAATACTTTGTCTTACCGTTATAAACCCAATAAAGTACCTTTGGCATGTTGTCCCGCTTGAAATTGAAGGTTGATACGTGGCCTACCTCCCTGAACACAAATATGTTAGAGTAGAGGAGTTGTTGGTTGTGGGGTTTGGTGTTGCTCCAGTCAAGACTTATAGTCTTACTTTCACAACATTGGATTTCACGGTTGCGCACCACTGCACCGTTTCAGCGGAAAGGAGGGTGAACTGGGATTACTGGGGCACGGTGAATTCTTCCTTCACCATTTCGTGGACTTATGGCGGCGTGGTGGACATGGACTTTTCTTTTCCAATCCAGTCGGAAATTTTGAAAGTTGTTTCTTGGCTCATTGTCGGTCATAGGTTTTGGCACGATGAGACAGGTATTTTTCACTTGTCATTTCTGCCCATGCTGTATTGGATAATCCTATTCGGCTTGTGGTTGTCGTAAGTAAGATCTCCGGTGGCATTTAGGAGGAGTGAACACTTTAGCCCTGAACACTTCGGAAAATGAACACCTTAGGTAACGCGTAACAGGGCCCGAACACTTGGTCGAACGAATTAGTACAGTAGACTGCAAACGTTCGACAGATCATGGTAGACGTCGGTAAGAAAGCATGTCAAGAAGGCTACAAATTCTCGTTCAGCTCAACTGCCGCAGTAGCGACCAATGTCTTGGTATACATGTTGCAACCATCAGATAGGTTTCCGTCGAACAATCCCGAAGCCTAATAGCGCATAACTATCAACTGGTAGCGCGTGTACACTTACTCAACTATGGTTCTCCCCAAGTTTGAACAGTAGTCCGCAACCAATCAGAAGTTTCGGATTTGGAGACAGCGTCAGTTGGAGTTATGTCATCCTTTTCTGAGGGCATCCGCATTTGGGTATGTCAAGGCTTATCAGCGAGAAGGTCTCTCCATGACACGTATCACCTTGGCGGGAAGCCTTCGTGCGCACTTGGCATCGCTCGACATTCATTCGACGCTCCCCGCATCTGATGCAGAAGATTCAAGGCGTGGTATGCGTCCCGTTCTCCCGAAGAATCGCTGTCAGGTTGCGGGTTGGCCGCGGGGAACTTAGAACACTTACGTCCGGAATACAGGGGCGGCAACCCGGGTACCATCGTTCAGGGAATCTGTCAGAGACAGCGCCATGGAAAGATGAGATAGACGGAATCGAGGGAAAGGATCCCCTTCTCACTGCGTTCCAAGCCTTCGTCGGCAAACCCTGTTGATGTGGGCCGACGTCAATCAACGATCGAGCCACGTCAAACACACCGCAAAAAACAAATATTCTCCGATACTGAATTGCCTCCAGAAACTTTGGCTTTCAACTGCGCAGAAAGTGCTCCTGAAACTTATTACCATATAAGGCAGCTGATAAGATAAGATTAGCCATATCCGATAATGGCTTCAGTAACACTTTCTGGGCACGCTGAATTGAACCGATTCGGAAAGTAATTCCGCGACGGGGAATATTCGTTTTTGCGGTGTGAAACCCACGTCAAAAGGTTTGTCAACGGGTGCCCGGAACGCAGTGTCTGGCTTGTATTCCTTCGAAGCGTCGTGTGGTTGCAGTCGAGAGCATGTATGCCAAGACATTGAAAGGCTAGATCGAGCCAGGCGAATGAAGATGGATACATGCTTGGCGCAAAGTATATAAGGCATGAGGTTCTGTGGCAACAAATCAGCATCCAAACTCAAGTCCTACAACTTTCAAGTACTTCAATCACCAAGATGTTTTCCTCTGTCGTGAGTGTCCCTCGCAGATCCCCGGTTGGTGCATCAAACAAGTCCTCACTCTGACTGTCTCAGGGCAAGATCGTCGCTCTCGCAGCCATGTTTAGCTCTGCTCTGGCTGCTCAGCCCACTGGCGGTCCTGCTGTAATGACGCGTAAGTGATCCCTCTCCAGACCAGATGCCAAGCTGCAAGAATTTTGCTGATTGAGAACAGTCCAGATCTGGAGTGGCCCTTTTACTTGCCCCGCTCCAAACAGCGCCATTCCAACTGACGGCTCTGCCGGCACGCTCCTCAAGACCATCACCATCCCAGAAGTCACCTGCGCGGTTGCCAACTTCCCTCTGGACTCGGCCTTCACCGCCACCATGACCACCGCTCCCAAGACTGGAACGGCCGGATGCTATGTCCAGCTCTTCAAGGAGCAAGGCTGTGGTACCACCCTCACCAACCAATACCATGGCTACCCCTTCGATAGTGTCTTGGTCGGCAGTGGGGTGGGCTGTGGAAACCCTGTTGCGTTCCCCTATGGGGCCGTTGAGATTGTCTGCGAGTAGTCGTCTCGGGAAGTAGATAGAAGCTTTCCTTGCTGAAGGCTTAGCTATGTCAACTCGTTGTACAACAGTGAATGGAATGAGGATGCATACCAGATGGTTTGCTCGCCCACGGAATGGTTGAAATCCAACGTGGTTAGGTCGTCCGAGAAGGCCTAGTCACTGCCAGGCCGAGTGCTGTTGAGCCTATTATAGGTCTCATCAGACAAATCATCGGTGAAGTTGCTTGGCTGGGTGTCTGAGGGAAATACAGAATAAAATGGAATAATAGATTCAGTTTGTTGGTCTGGGTGACAGTGAGTATGCGTACTGACGGAGACGAACGTCCCAGATATCCACAGTCGTGTCAAAACTCAAGTTCACAAGGAAGGATCAGAGTCTCATGTCAGCAAGCCGCGCTGCAAGGGTAGCGACCAGAGTTTCGGGACCGGGGACCCGGAGGAGACCGAATGGTACGAGTTTGAGTGGTGCCCTGCCGCCGACGAAGGCATAGATCTGTGGGCTACCAGAGGAGGCAAGCTAGGAATGACATGAGCAGCGCATTGGTTCAAGCAAGTGTAAGGGATGAGCTAAGGATGAGCGCACAACAACGAGTATTCCGGCGCTTATAAGTGAACGAGATCACAAGGGACATCAACATTCTGCATAGAATGTAAATCGAGTCGCCATCGCGATGTCGAGTGCAAGTGGTGGTGGACGGGATCGAGTTGGGAAGGGGTTCTCGAACCCGATCTCATGATCACGCTGCAGCTCGGATGGCATCCGTGCCGTCCGAGCTTCAATTTGTTGCTGGTGGGAATTTCTTTCCTTGCCTCCTCCCACCACACGCTCTGTCGTCGTTTACAGTCAATGCCATCCTGCTCTCATTCTCTTCGGTAATTTGCCTATCTAGCAACTCAGGTCAATTTATATAGCACATGCCATCTCTTTTGCTGTCCTCGGCACCCTTCTCACGATAATTGGTGCTTGTTGATTCACTCCCGGAACCCTGGTTCTGTTTGCCAAACGCCAATATAATATTGAGAAGCAGAAATCTAGGCAACCTGACATCAGCGATAGCGAAAATTATTCGTGAGTTCCAGCAGGCGTTATAGACCATGTAATCTTACTTCCATTCTTACGTGCTATCACCCTAACAAAAAAACAGGCGGCGCCGAATGGAAGATTTCGAGAAGATTGGAGAACCTGAATCTCCGTCGGCGATTGATAAACACCGATGTGCTGCCTCGAGGCGTCTTGCTTAAAATCAGGCTGTGGGGGCGCCGCAAAACCCCTTGCGCACAAATTTGATGTCTTTCTTTCGAAAATGGAGTAGGTTTTTTTCACCGGATCAGCTACAGAGCTCATGTATGGCACACATACTGTCCGAAAAATAAAAAGCAACAATGCATCAACTTTTCGATTTTTTGCGACAATGAGTCCTGTTTTTCTGCGGAAAAGACACGATGGAAACATCAGGTGAGAGGAAATGACAATGGATGGACTTCGGGAAATGACAATGCATAGAGTCTCCTGAAAAAAACACAATGAGCAGTGCTTCAACAAATAAAACGCATTGATATGCAGTTGGGAAAAATGACAATCGGGACATCGAGAAATAAAAACACGTTGTGATTTCAGGTGTACCGCCACTGATGTTAATCAGTGATCGACCGGATCACGGGCCTCATGTTATCGCAATCAATCCCACAACACTTCGACACTCTTGCTTCCTGCCGCAATGGACGACCCTGGACGCCACGACGAGGCCCACCATTTCTTTATGGAATGCCACAACATTTCGAACGAGGCTCAATTCCTGGTGGACTCACTACCCAACGTGGAAACTGCGGCTGTTGAGCGAGCATCTAGGCAGCTCAACGCCGTCCGAGTGATCTTAATGGCTCTAAATGACCCACATTCTGACCCTGCGGACCTCCAACATCTCATTGGCTATGTGGACAGCCTAATTCATCCACTTGATAGCTTCCTAGCCAATCCCCCACTTCCTCCTCATACCCATATCCCACGACGTCGTACTGGTGCACGAGGTCGCCCAGCATATGAACTGGATCTCGACAGAGCCATTTTACTTCATGACTTGGGCAACACTTGGCAGGATATTGCTGTTGCCATAGGAGTTTCACGCTCTACGCTGTATAAACACATGGAGGACCGCGGGCTCCCGACGGCACGCCGAGAATGGTCGGATCTGACGGATGATGAGATTGATGAACTTGTCTCCGAAATTTCCCTGGCCCACCCATTTGTCGGAACTACCATTATCCTCGGCCATCTCGAAGCACGCGAGGTTCATCTTCCGCGGGAGCGAGTCCAGGAAAGTTTGCGCAGGGTGGATCGTATCGGAGTTCTTGTCCGGTGCGCCGCCATGTTGTACTCTGTTTCCAGTCCTTGAGCTTAATTTCAGATGGTCTGGTATTATAAAGCGCCGTGTGTACCGAGTGCGCGGAGCGAACGCCTTGTGGCATAACGACGGAAACGAGAAGCTCCGCTCATGGGGTTTTTGGGTGCATGGTTGTATCGATGGACATTCGAGACTCATCATATATCTCGAGTGTCGGTCGAACAAACGAGCAAAAACAGTGTCCGGAATTTTTTTGAAAGCGGTGGGGGAGTTCGGTTGGCCAAGCCGAGGACGGGGAGATTTTGGACGAGAGAACAACGAGATGGAACGGTTGTTGATACAGCACTGGGGTGTGGATCATTGTGCATACCTTCGTGGACGGTCGGTTTCTGTTCCTGTTATCATGCATAATCTGACTTTCTTCCAGATCTTTACATAATGTACGGATCGAGCGATTATGGCGCGATGTACGGAAGGACAGTCTAGAGTCCTACCGCCAAATTTTCACCTATCTTGGCAACACCGGGCTCTTGGACATGGAGAACGAAATTCATCGTTCTTGCTTGTTCCTCGTCTTCCAGCCGAGAATTCAGGCCTCCTTGGATCGCACCCGGGACGCCTGGAACCACCACAAAGTTCGGACGGCTCGCAACAAAACTCCAATCGCCATGTTCGAGCTGAGCCGCGAGACAGCCATTCGTCGAGGATATTGAACAGGCGACATGGGCGATGATTTGAACACTGCCGCAGATCCTCTCTACGGGTATGATGGAGAGGCACCACTTCCACCAATCACTGAACAGCATGGCGAACCGGAAATTGTTTCGCAGGAGCCGGTGGGGATCGATGCCGAACGGGAGGCAGGTATTTGTGTTAACGATGATGATGAGTTGCGGGAGGTCCAAGAACTAATGCCAGACTTTGATTTCGGTCGCAATGACGAAAATTGGGGGATAGATGTTTATTGCGAGGCGGTACTACTGCTAAAATCTCGAATGTAACCCTGATTCATGTCGTTTTATCCACTGTTCTTTGCCAGCTCTGACCGATTTGAACACGGAAAGTGGAAGTATCTTCCCGACTTGATTAGATCGCTGTGCAGTACCGACAATTTGCGATTCAATTACTGGTGGTCATAATACCACACACCGGAAGACGCTTCCCAGCCTCCTTGTACGCACTGCCTACCTGTGTGGAGCGTCCCTCATTTATTCAAAACTGTGGGCCACGGGGAGAGCTGGATATGAAACACGAAAAGCTGTCTGCAAATCGTAACATTTCGCGGTCCGAATCAGAGTAATAGGCCGCACAGGAGTAAGTAAGTACGGCGGGTAAATCTGACTGGACGGAGTGTAAATCTGAATTTGAAGGTTGACGAGAATAGTAGTTAACGATAGGAAGGTTCTGCCCAGAGCTCATGTTCCCCCACATTTTATGGCATTTAATCCGAACCAGCGACAAGTACCGTCTAGTAATTTATGGGCGCCGCTTCCCGTTTACAGCCGTCATTATTTTGGCGGTGATTTCCCGCCATTTCTCGCTCTGTGTCACGTTACGGTCCGGATGGTAAACCTAAAGCGAATTTTGAACCAGTGAGATGTGTCCAGGATAGAAAACGAACCGTGCTAATGCGTTTATACTGATTTGAGGTTGCGAGATTATTGAGGTTGTTCAACGAGTCTCGCTGCTTGGCATCAGGATGAGGGAAACGGAGGAGGATGCGACGGCGCAATTGAAACCATCCTGGAAGCCCAAGTAAAAGGTCCGCATCTGCCAAGTCTTTTTTATGTTTGTCCTTTTCTGTAAACTGTTCGGGCGGCGGAGAGGGAGGGGGTGTTTCGATCTCCACGTATTCGGGCCTGGAACGGGCCTTCCGCTTAGACTTCGGTGGAGCGTAATCGTCACTATCCGAGGCTGCGGAATGCCAAGAACGTCAAACCCAAATTATTGAGAGAGTGTTAGCAGGACTTACACGAGACATGATCAGTTGTGTGTCTTCTCCTCCTACGCGTCTTGATACCTGGGCCAGGTTTTAGGTCACGATACCAGTCTTCAGCAGCGGACTCAGTCCGTGTCATATCTGGGTGTCGGAGATCAGCAGAGGTGCGTGGATTCTAAATATATACCTTCGGCGGTGTCGCTGTACAACTCGTCTGCGTACTCAAATTGATCATTCTCTTCACGAGGCGTTTTGAAATGACCACTCCTATTGAACGCGCAGAAATTTTATTCACAAGCATGCAACAGAGGTCATAATAATCCTACTTTGTGTTACGAGGGGCAGATGTACCATTAGCTTGCGCTTGCGCTCGTGTGCGTGGTCCCTGGATATTTGGGGTCAAACAGCTCTTGAACTGCCAGATGCGACACTTACAGATGGATCATCTTCACCAGACGTAGGCGATGACTTCGGTTTCGCCCCGTGGCCTGGCTTGGTCTGATTTGCTGTGAGGGGGCATCTCCAAATCGAGGATCTAAAAATGATTCACCTTAATATAATTGGCGCATTTCCGGGCTAGAGCGCGAGAGCAGTCGTTGAGAAGTTTCAAAACATCGTCGTAGTCGGGCCTATTGATCTTGTCCAGAAAGGGTTCAACAATGATTTCGTAAAACCGGCGAAGACCGTATTCGCCTCCCACAACAGCAGTGTGCTGCATGTGCCCAGGGTCAGTGGCGGATCCGAAGGCGTCCTCGAGAGAGTGGCGAAGGGTATTAACGGAGTCCTGCTGAAGGTTCATTCCATCAAGATGGGTGTGCATGGGGCTTTGCATGTCCCCGACCTGTTGTGGCGATCGTAATTGAGCTATGTGCCGGCACAGAATAGCATGGAATAAAATACCGGCAGCTGGTCGTCATGTCTGGCAAGAATTTGGGCGAGCTCGCGGAAGCCGTTCTTCGGATCCCAGAGAGATCGATCGTAGATGGAACGAAAGTGAGTAAGACAGGTCAACAAGGCCGTCGAAGTCTCATCAAGAAGATACTCTGTCCTGAGCGACTCGCGGTTCATGACGAATCTCTGCTCCCTGATTCGTCGGAGACCCTCGTAAAGCGACGAGAGGACGGGTATAACGATGGAGATTCCCCCTGGACCAACACCGAATAGCTTTGTGAACTCGTCACGGAGCGCTGCCAAACTCTTGGTGTCGTCCGCAACAATGTCAATGTTGAGGGCCAAATCGGACATGGGTTCCAGGCGCTTAACGACGTACTTCTGGATTTTGGTGAAGAAAACATCGACATGCATCTGCCCCGTCGCCGTCGAATCAATTAGATCCGCGAGAAGCGGGGAAATCATGTTAAATTCAGTGAGGTGAGGCAGCGGTGTGCTCTTCCACTGAAATAAATATGTGAGCATGGCATCGTTTTTATGCATGTATCAAACTTATTTACTCACCCATCGCTGCTGATTCGCGGAGTCTGGCTTTGTTATATTTCTTAATCCCCTTAGCAGGCTGATGTGCGCAGCAGGGAACGGGTCCCACGCGGAGGTATCCGGGGATTCGAACAATCCAAAGTGGTTGTCCTTTTGACGCCGTTAAAATTTGGCTACAGTAGCTCGTGCAAAGGCGCACCTGATCATCGAGTTTCATATCGTCGTCGGTTTCGGAATTTCCCTGCAAAATGGTGATGACCATCTGTGCGGCGGGCTTAGGCAAGGATAACATACAGAGAACCCAGTAAACGGCGGTGATTCTGAAGCTCCTTGAGAATGAGTCTTCTCGTTCTCAGGTCCGTTGCCAGTGCTCTGCGGGAAGTGTATGAGAGCGCCGAAATTTTACGAATGTAGAATCACAAACTGGTCCGTGGTCCTTGTTGCTGGTATCTGTGTCCATGTGCGCGGCACTGAAGCGCTGCAAACACTTGAATATCGGACGACGTGGAAGCGCAAAATTGTGCGTACCTCGTTGTCCCCACCGGTTTTATCAGCGCGGTTGCTTTCCACACCTGTCGCGACACTAGTACTTTCGTCCTCGGAGCACTCAGAGTCAGTTCCCAGGTCGCGATCCGGTTCGTCCAAGGTTAGATCGATGCCAGGGAATCTTAGGTTGGGAGCGGCGGGAGAGAGTGCAATAAAAATAGTGTTTCTATAGCCTGCTCCGGCACCCCTCACGGTGCTCAAAGCGAGCGCCCTTTTCAGGTCATCAGATATTGCAGCATATAGACTGGGAAACGAGTACCGTGTCCATGCATCCATCCCGAGTTCGCCTTCAATGGGTTTCAAACCAAACACCTGCTTCTTGCTTAAGCGGCCCGCCGCGGTCTTTACCGCTCTCGTTTCGACTTCAAGGACACGGAAACCATAGGTCTCCATCTCTGGAACGCTCGCAAAAGCCGTTTCGACTGCTTCAGTGATCTCCGGCCAAGTATTACCGCCGTGTAAATTGACGTTCTTAACGTAGCCTTCGCGGTTGAGTTGTATGAGCCTGAGTTCGTGGTTAGATGTGCAAATTGGAATAGATTGATCTTTACTTCGCTGCACTGGGTTTGAGATATTTGCGCTTAGCCACAGCCTTTGTGTCCGCAGCCAGTACAACAGTGAAGGCCTTGCTGGCCGGTGTTTTCACACCCTTGGCTGGCATGCGGCGTTTTTCGGCCCGATCGGTGTCGCTGTCGGGGACGGTTTTGTGTTTACGCTTCTTGCCCTTGGAGTCGTTCGGGTTCAAGTCGCCATTGAGCTGGGACTGGGGGGAATTATTTTCATGGCATGTTCTAGCACCAAATCCTCGCACCTGTTCTGCTGGATAAAACTTTCTACCGCCTTTGGACGCTGTTCCAGGCACTGAATTCGAATCCTGGAGTTTGCCCTCAATTGATTCTTGGCGATCCTGTGCATGCCCTCGGAATGGACTGCCGGTGAATGGCCCCTTTGGTGGTGCGGCAAAACCTCGCGACCCATTCATGGTGGTGGACGTAGCAGAAGGTGCTGGGGCAACCGGTGGTGGCGGGTGCGGTTTCGATGGTGCCTGAGTACAATAAAGATGTGGCCGGATTGGTGGATACCATCCACGTACCTGGGGAGGCGGCTCGTGCTGAGCTACCACACACCCATCGCAGACGGCACATTGCGCAAGGCCTGGATGAGAGTCCGGCGAGGGGCCGGATTTGGGGATGAAAACAGTGCAGCCGGCGGTGCAGCCCCCTTTCAGGCACTTTCCGCGGTTATCGAAGTCCATTCCGCGGGATGTGGGGCGAGGACGGGAAGAGACGTGCCAGCGAAGCAACTATGTAATCAGTTAAATCATATGCAAATTGTAATCATTGCGATGGCGTGATCATGCGCTCCGGGCTCATATTGGGTCCGCGCACCTGTGGAAAGGACCAAGTCCGCATTGTGTATTTTTCCTCTCAGCTGTAGAACCAAGGTGTCTTTTTGACGTGTTGTCACACATCGCGTTTTTTTTGGCTCACGTGGGCGTGAACGATGATGGTGTCAAATTTCGGTATTTCCCATTGTGTTTTTTTTTGAACAGCCCTCATCAATGTGTTTCTTTTTGCCGTTGTATCCCTGATTTTTCGGACAGTATATCGCCCATATAAGTACTGCGAGCTCTTCTGAATAAATCAGTTCAGTTTCCTCCCACTGCTCTCACCCACTTCCCATTTCCCCCACTACCCCTTCTGTGGCATCTGTTAAAAGTTTTGGTGTGCTAACCAACTGTGCTAGCCTCTAACATAAATGAAACAGACCTCTCGTCTTATGTAATACAGAAGTTCGAGGGTTTGAGCCCCTCAGGTGTCGCCACAATACCACTGACTAGTGCTACGCAAACTAGCAATCCTCATCGCTGGGTAGATTTAACATGTCCCCGAGAGGGCTGTTTCATTTATGTTAGAGGCTAGCACAGTTGGTTAGCACACCAAAACTTCTAACAGCATCACCCATATTCAAACAGGCTATGGGCCCTGACACCGAATTCCATTCCATGTCTACCTCGCCTGTTGCTGGTCTGAATTTATACCAGCTTGCCAAGCTACAAGATGACGGCGGTAACTGGTTGGCCTGTAAAGGTCGTACCGTTCGTGTGCTCCGCGCTCGGAACCTCTTTCGGCATATCTAAGGGACGGCCCGCTGGCCCTACGAACTTTTGCCGAAGGAGCTGAACACCCCGGACAGCCCTCTTTTATTAGAGGACCGGTCCACCGTTGCTACGCAGGTACAAATCGAGGAGAATGAGATAAAAATGGATGCTTACAATCAGAAGGAGGCCCAAGCGATTCAACAGATCATCGGCACGGTAAATGACCGAATTCTGCTGTTAATCGAAGAGTTGGAATCGCTGGACGATGTGTCGTCCGGACCAACTACTGCTGCACAAGTTTGGAGCCTTCTACTAGTATGCAGTGAGTATGAGTCCAAGGGTGAGCTTGTGGTCTCGGACCGCCGCCGCCGCCTACAGGACATGCGCTGCGAGGAGAACGGGGATGTAATCACCCATCTAACTCGCATGCGGACAGCCCGCGAAGAATGGGCTTCGCTGGGAGCGAAAATCACGGACGCCGACTTCGTCGCGATCAGACAAGGCGCGATGCCCAAGTCTTAACGATCAATCCTATCCACTATTATTACCACTTCGCGCATAGCCAAGGTCCCGTTGACCCAGCCATGCTCATCAGCCATCTCACCGAGGAAGCCGAACACCGCAACCTCGAGTCGGAGAAACATCGCACTCACCCTGAAGAAAATTCCGCCTATTATTCAGAAACCAGAGCCAGAGAGCCAGTGTCAAAGAAGAAGTGGGGTAGATCCACATTTGGAGGTCAGGGAAGGCTCCCCAGAGATGGAAAATGAGGGATGAGGTGCTTCAACTGTGACCTGCGGGGTCACATGAAATCCGAGTGCTGGAAACCAGGTGGAAAGAGAGAAGGTCAGGGACCGAAACAGAAGGGGAGGAATGGTCCGCACTACGTGCAGGCTGCAACTCACAACAATGTTGCATTTGCTACTTCAACTGCGCTGGTGGCCAACAACTCGACCGGAGACCAAATGATTGACTCCGCCGCGACCTCCCACTTTTACCCCGACTGATCACGATTCAAAACTACACTCCTATTACACCCATCCTCATCTATGCCGCGGACGGACGTTCGTTTGAGGCCGTGGGAAGAGGAGATGTTGAAACACAATTGCCGAATGGGAGATTTTCAACCACAGCCACGTTGCGAGAAACACTGCACGCACCTACAATGGCTTTCACTCTCATATCCGCAAGCCGCCTCGATCGTGCAGGGTACCAACTTACCATCGGAAATGGCATGTGTACCGTCGAAAGTCCAAAGTCCGGAATTATCGGGAGAATCCCGATGTCGAATGGTCTCTACAAAATTCCATCAGCAATTAATGCGAAGGCGGAGACGGCGAACACATCCGGTGAAAACTAAGCGAAGACCCTGCAGTTCAGCCTCATCCCAGTGTGTTCAGAGATGATCATCGGGTATGGTGCACGGCGGCTTCACTTCAAGGGGAGATGCTTACAAGCCGTAGACCAGGGTTGGACTCCCTGCGCCCGACCTGGGGATGCCCTGGGTATTTTTTGGTCCAATGATCCCACTTTTTGGATTCACCTATGGCTTGCAGGATTCATAATGGGCTGAAAACCCGGGATTATTGATGAGTATTTGAACTTGCTTTGTTGGAGGTCAGCTTTTCGGAGATAAATTTCGCACGTAGTGCACGGTGCACGCTGGGCGAAAATGCTGCGCACTGACGCGCCTCCTTTAATCAAGGCTTCCCAGGCGTACATTCCTGTTCGGGGACGCATTTTCGAGTGTTAATACCGCGTGGGTACGGGCCTTAGCGATCTGGGAGAAAATGCACTGGTCACCCGAGTTCAGACTGTTAATCAAGTGCGTGTTGTAGACGGATGAGGACAGAAGGACATGTGGATCTCCTACAATTTGCAGAAGCACAACGCATGAGACTTGGTGAATTGATCCCAGCGGAAACAGAGGATCCTTGAGAACTGCAAGGAAAAACCTACAAATTCTCCTATTAGTTGCACATATTGATTCCCACTGCCATCCATCTCCGCCCATTAGTAGGGGAAGTGAAAGCGGTCAGGGGGGACTGATCAGAACGATTATAATGCCGATTCGTGTTCGATTATCCAGTGCATAATCAGTAATAATTAGTACTACTTTGCCCACCCCGATTCTGAGCTTCGATTATCAGCATGATTCCCACATATCCACTACAAGTTAGCAAGAAAGGTTCTTGTAATAGAGTGAACCCGTGCTATGCTACGATCATCAGTCATCAATTACTATGAGCTACGGTCGGCATCGTGTCCCGCGATCGCATCCCCTTCCTTTTAAGGCTGAGCTGCACTTTCTAAAGCTCATCAAGTCCAAGGGCTCTAAAATAAAATCACATAAAAAATTGTATATACCGTACACAATTGTTCATATTTTACTGGCACGGTCGCTATAAGGGCGAGCCAGTCAACTTGAAGTACCGTACTGTCACCTCTATTCAATGTGACAGTGTACTTCATCGGGGTGCTGAGTGTGTTTAGGGGAGACACTGATTCTCGAGTCGATTATGGGCTGATCATGATGCAGTTCCTCCTCTGGAGGAGGAACACCGATTCTAATCGATTATGGAGAATCACCGATTATCGTCCGATTATGCACCAGATAATCGACATCATTATTGACACCATAATTGTTCTGATAAGTGGTCCCTTCTGACCACTTTCACTTCCTCTAATGACAGACATAGCTTACATTAAGGACAGTCAGAGTAGGGTTTCCGGAGGCGTTTATGATGGTCATTTTTAGAAACGGTTTTGAATTAATTAAAGTATGAGAAAAACACCGAAAACCGTAAACACCTCGAATCTGCAAAAGCTCCTCCTGAGGAGTTTTCGAAACAGTTTTCAGGCATTTTTAGGTTTTCATTGCAACTCTTAACTGGACTACATAAACTATTGTGACCCTTCAGGCTGAAAAACCTTGCTGCCCTTTTCATGCTGACTACAATTGTCGCCCATCAATTGTTGCCACCATCTTCGCCGCCATCATCCTTGTCGGTCCTCTCCAGGAATAATGGTCCAAACAAAGAGGGCTGCCGCCAACTCGGAGAAGGCCCTGAATGCCGTATCCATTGCATTTGGGGAAGCTTGTGAGGCCGGACAACCAAAAATTGTGCTCACTCGGTCGAGGCAGCAAGAACACCAAGGTCAAGGCAGCGGAGAACCGGAGGAGCTTGAGGATGAGCTGGCCGCCGATGACAGGAACACAGACAAGATTGTGATTGAATAGCTAATTGAGTACGTACCTCCGCAGCTTCTGATCTGCCCGAAAACTGTTGAAACCGTGTTTTCAAAAAGGGGCAGTCAAAATTCGGAGCGGTTTTGGAAGGTTCTCACTGCATTGAGGCCCCCCGTAGTCACAGGTTTGCCTACATTCTGCTGCCTGTGACTGCATGAGACTACATATGTCTACATGTATTGATCCCTGTAGAAGCACCTTGGGTACGATGGATCGACGACCCCTGCAACCACGTTCTGCTACATTAGACTACATGACGTAGACACATTACGTCTACGTTCGGCTACTTTCGGCTACGTCCGGTAGACACATGGCACCCAAAGGCGTGGGTGGATTTTGGATTCACAGCGTATTACGGCCAAACTGTGGCTAGTATATGTATGTCTACATACATATACCTTGGTCTTGTGAGACTGCATGTGGTTACCCAAGGTAGACACAGGTTGCAAGTGTAGCCACAGGTAGACACATGTAGGCCAGGTGGGTCTACACAATGTAGTCATATGTAGACAAACAACTGTGGCTACCCCTCTGTCTACACCAGTAGACACACCCTGTGACTACGGGGGGCCTCAACACAGTGTCTCCCACGATTATGATCAATAATATTGCCTCAAAACTGTTTCGAAAAACACCTCAAAAACACCTCAAAACCACCCTCATAAGCTTACTCTGACTATCCCTATTAAATCACTGGGCACGATTAATACATCTACAATTGAAAGGATGCTACCGAACACTCGCGCTTCTGCTTCCAATTACACAGATTGATGTTTATGGCAGGAATTTCGCCTTTTTGATAGGCAACGACGAACTGCACGTGAGGCACATGTCTTGCTTGAGCTGTGCGAGGCCGGTTAGGAGTTTCTCGGGCGTGGGGTCCTCCACCAGCATCGGCTGGGTTCGCATATCAACATCGGACGTATGGGTGCATCAGGAAACACCTCCTTTGCAAATAAGGCCAGATTGTTCCCAAATGAGGGCCAAAATGACAGAATTAGTTCTATTTGGAACATTCACTAGTTTTGGACCTTGATCATACATTAGTTCGGATTGAGGCAAATTCGGGGTATTTTGCCGTCCATTTGTGTAGTTTCTGACCCCTTTTCCGCATCATTTCCGGGGGATTGTCCACATTTTTCCATAATTTTACCGCCTCGAATCACCAGAAATGTGGGAAAACAGGGTTTATTAGGCATGACAATACACTAAACAATGCTAATGTGTAACAGAAGCCCCACAGTACACCTCGGACACTTTTGAGAGAGAAACTATGCAAATGACATCCCAAGAACTAATCAGAATCAGGGACATTACGAGTACTTATAGTAATCACTATTTTAATCAATTCACATGAGGTTTTTCAGGTGTGGTTAAAAATGTCCCAATTTAAGATTGCAATGCAAAATAGTGGCTGTGCTATATAAAATAGTGGCTATGTTGAATGTAAAATAGTGGCTGTCCTTTAAATCTGCTTCATATTCTGTGAAGTATCAGTGGCTGTGTTTGTGATTTGTAATTGGTTCAAATCGTCGGTTGTGTTCGAATCTCTCGAGGCGTCTTCTTTTTTTCGACAGTCATTTGCATATGTTAGGACTTTTAATATACACGTATAAATCACGTGTTTTTTGTCGAATTGCTGTACGCGCCACAATACGCCTGAATACACCAACTTGGTGGAGGTGGGCACAGGCGATTGGGTTGATGGCCCATCAAAGAAGTGCACAACCACATCATCATATCGCGCCGAGCTTCGACTTTTGACTTTCTCATACTAATACCTTACCAGGCTCCTCTCCTGCCAAAATCTTGGTCAATTAACATCTAATAGCTAGACTGATGTCCCTGATTGCCCAAAGATTGCCCAGAAAGCTTTGGCACGTCGAGGAACGGCGGAGTCACTGTGAGCGTAACATCAATAAACAGATGACCACAACAATGGCCTGTGCCTACCTCCATCACCAAGCGTCCGGATTATACAAAATAAATGACCAAGATGTAAAAAGCCCCGAGAAAAAAAAAAGGTGGGACTATAAGTGCGAGTTTGCCGGGCCGGGCCGCGGCCTTCACCCCCAAGTTGGCGAGGTTGATCAGTATCGACGACTGCCAGCAGACGGCTGGGCTGTCTTCGAATCACTGGCAGAGGGTCGGTGAGAAAACAACTAATGGTCGGGAAGAAGAAGCTGTGACTTACATTGCATCCTTGTACAACCCATGAAGAACGTTGTGGAGGGCTGTGCGACCGCCGCCTGCACGGGTATCGAATAGAGTCTTCATGTGATTGCGGTAGGTATCTTTGTACGTGCTCTCAGTGAAGTTGATGGATTGTAATTCCCCCATGAGACGATACGGAGCGACATTGACGGCAACCTTCTTGATCCGTCCATGCAGAGTTTTGATGCGTTCGACAAGTGAATGGTGCGGAGAGCATCAGAAGGGGATCAACAACGAAGAAAGCCGCTCACGAGATCAGCTAACAAGCCGGCATATTTGGAATCAGCCAAGAGGCGCGCCTTGATATGCACTTCAACTCTCGACGGGTGATCATACGTAGGTGGCTAGAACATTATCCTGCAACAAAGGAAAAGGTGAAGGAAAGATGTTGAATACAAGAGCGGCATCATACCGTGAGGTGCAGGTCCCTGGAGTGCTCACGGCGACGTCGAGCAATGATGTGTCGCAGATATTGCATTGCCGGGATCGTGTGTTGTACATTGACAGCATATGGTGCTATGGTCAACTACAGCAAAGGCCCCCAGATGTGTTATGTTGATGTAAATCTGTAACAAAGATGAGGGATAGAATGTAATTATGGACATACCAGAGAAAGCTCACGGTGTCGACGGCCACAGGGAAGACTTCTATCCTGGTAAAAAAGAGAGAGGATAGTAAGATATTCAGAGGGATGCACATGGGCACGGAAAAGAGACAGAGTTTGTGGAAAAGGGGGGAAAGGAAGAAGGAGGATGTGGTGGTGAGAGGAAGAACGGTGATGTGTAGTACTAAGTAGTACTATACATAGCCTCGTCAACATTTGGTTCTGTGTTAGTATTGATCGGCGAACTCAGGTACGCGAGCGATCAGTGTTTCAACCGGAGCAAACCCAACGGAGTAGAGCGGACTTTGAATGACTTGTGTGAGATTTTCTACAAGAGCAAACTGAGCCAACCGACTCTCCCCCTTAGAAGCAGACTCAGAGCCTACCATATGTACTAATGGCATGAATACTTACTGTCTGGACATTCTAGCCCCGATTTGATTATCTTGTATGGGATTGTATTGGGATTGTTGTAAAATATTGGCAGATGTTGGCAAATGTCGACCCTTCCAGATAATTGTGGCTGTTTCGAGATTGTTGACAATTTGTGAACAATTTTCCAAAAATTGACAATGGGGGTTTTTCCTGATTTCGAACACAAGGCGGGTTGAGGGGACAACAATAACCGCTTCGTCATGGGACCATTGGGGGGGGCTAGAAAAATAGGGCCAAAAGAGCACCTTGTAGATGACATTCAGTCTGAGAACTGTGATGAACTGGAATAGTTGCAGTTCAGAACTATAGTTCTGTTCATAGCTGTGGTGTCCTGTAACGGATATGCCGACGTTCGGCATCTCGGCTGCATCGAGATACCGCGTGACCTGTTCGACTTTAGAACTGAACAAGTTTGTTTCATTTATTTGTCATCATCCATAAGTACAATGTAACATACCTTTTTAGAACAAGGTCGCTGCTGCGGACTTTGGTTCCTTTATTTGTCATCATTCATAAGTACAAGGTAGCATAGCTTTTTAGTTATATTCACTGCGTTCAGGGCCCTGATAGCCGAAGCCCGGCCTCGCCGGACCTGGCCGCAAAGTGCGGCTAGGTCACATCAGTCACCTCTAGGCGGCTCCGCACGGCTCCACACGGCTCGCCACACCTCGACTGGATCTGGCCGCCCCTGCGTGTAGATGGCAGGGCTCGGCATAGTCTCCCCCCTTTTCTCACTCCCCGCTTAGATCAGCTGCCTGGCTCTATTGACTCTGTAACATGAAATGATATTGTCTGGCCTTGGGCAGGAGAGAAAGAAAAATGTGTCGGGCTCCTCAGGGCGGCCTGAGGCCAAACTTAGAAGAGGATCGGCGGTGCCAAAATTTAAAAAGCTTAACAAAGATGTATTCATATCAAGGTAGAATAATTAAGCCCAACACGCGAGTTGGCCGTTTGTAGGGTTCAGGCAAAGCGGGATTGAGCCGGAAAGTGGGCGGCAGGCGGCGGTCTGGCAGCTGATGTGGCGAGGTCAGGCGAGGCCTGAGCAGCGAGCTCGAGGCAGTGCGGCTAAGCGACGAAGGCATCAGCTCGTACCATCTGGCTATATTTGCCGCGTAGAGCCGTTTAGCCGAGGCCTTGACCGGAGATCGCCCGGACCTCGCCAGACCTAGCAGAAGCTCCACGTGGCTTCGGCTATCGGCCCGCTGAATGCAGTGATTTACAAGGACACCGGAATAGTATTTAGGTAGACAGTCGGTAGGTAGTTCCTTAGTTTTTTGGAATCCAACACTTCACCCACTCAGCTTGTGTTTGATCTACTTGGTTTCTAGACGGCTCGTGCGGGGTCCCTACCCTCTGAATTATTGGGACCTTACATATTCTGACTACTATAGCCCTGTGCAGCTATAGACAGTGAATTTTCTTGACGTACGACTAACTGATGGAACAAAGAATCGGACTATGTGTTGCTGTGCCAAGTCAAGCATATAAACTACATAGGATTCAGTTTTCCTGATGTATCGTAAACTTAATCGTGGATTTGGCATGGTCTTGGGACAGAGTTTCCTTGTCTTGGCCTTTTTTGCCCGTTTTGCCCCTCTCTGGCCCGGATTAGCCCAAACTGGCCTTATTTTCCAGGGCAGGGACCGAATTACCCCAAATTAGGAAAGTAAGTTTTTTCCTGATGTGTCATGTGGAGGAATGGTATGCGGACGAAATGGCGAGCTGCGCGCTGCCCACGCCGTCCTTGCATGCCAGCATCGCTGCACAGGCCAGCATGAAGGGGTAGCACGGGATCTGGATCGTGGGCAGGAGGCTCTGCCGCGAGGGCTCGGGGCTGCGCAAATTGAGGTCGCGAAGCTGTATCCGGCTGAAAAGGATAGAAAAAGCGAAGGAGGGCGCACCATCGCGTGGGTGTACACACGTCCGAGGGGGATGCCGCATAAGAGTCCTCGTTCATTTGGCGATATTTCTCATCCGGTCTCATCTCCTTCCTGTTTCCTGTCCTCCCCCTTTGTGGTACTCTTCGATCTCCAGCTATTCCCCAAGATTCAACCCCATTTGTACAATCAAATGACATGTGCGCAGTACTCAGCCTACGAACAATCTTACTGTAGCACCAATCATATCTCCGGTTGGTGTCATCCTTCACACCCTGTCCAGACTGTACAACTACGGCGGGGCTCTGAGCCGTGGAATTCAGGTCCTATTCAGGACATGCCGCTTATCAGGCGCATCCCGTGTGCGCACATTAGTTATTAGGCAGCTCCAATGTCACAAACTGGGCAAACAAGGCCCTTCAGCCACCACGAAATCATTGTGCAGAGGTCCGGCTAAAGTCTCGGTTAGGTCCCAGACTATCACGACAGTGCTCCCAAATTGGGATGTCGTGGCAGGCTGGCACCGAGACCAGGAAGATCAGGAAAGGAGTCTAAGTCGAGGTGGTGCATATTTTTACCACTCCAAATGAGGTGTGCATTTTATTCATGTGCAAAAAACCTGAATCTGTGAGGCTGTGTTTTTTTTGGCATGTTCCGTACCTGTGCATTTTCCGGCCAAAGTCGAACCTGTGCATTTTGGCAGGGAATTCTCAGCAGTGTAAAATGTTCAATTCCCGCAGGTGCCTATTTTTTAACTGTTTGACACCTGTACAAAACTGAAAGAGCACCTGTGTACCACTTGTGGAATATATTTGCTACAGAACGGCCGGAATTCCGGCGTATTGACAGCATGCCACGACCATGGGCTGGGTGGAAGTGCCGCGACTGCCGCGCACTTGCCGCGCATTGCCGCGCAGTGCGGGGTAAGTGCCGCGCTGTCTTTAACTCCTTCCACAGTCACTTTTATACATCAATCTGCCTTGTAACGATGTATTCTAATCTCAAGACATTGTTTGGGGCCTGAAAATACATCCGAACAAACCACGATAACGGTGTTCAACAGGTATCCCAATATCAGATTGAGCTGGATCGACCCTGGTTATCTGGCCAATTGTGGGGTCAAAAATGGATTGGCTTGAGCCAACGGTATTCGATTTCATTGAGATTCGTGAACGATACTGCCATGCGGCAGAAGCTGGATCGAGGACCGAGTTCGACACAAAAATTCTAACATTCAACAGGTGCTAGTGTGCTTGAAAATGAAATGGTCAGTATATGAGTCCCGTACATCGTTCGGAATATAGGCGGTGCTGCTGACACACACCGGGGGCAAAGGCTAGGGCACCTGAAAGACAGGTGCCTTGGAGGGGCTGGGGCCTTGAAAGTTCGGAAGCTATTGTCTCGGCTAACAGTGATTTGTCCTTTCGTATTACACTACTGTGATCCAGCTGAATCCCGCTACTCTGTGTTCCCCAACCCCGTAACGTGCGGTGGGTAGGAGCCTGCTCTGAGGGTGGTCCATGTAAAAATTCGAGAGAAAGTGATCACTTGATCGCAAGGTATGGCAGCGCGGATCGCGGTCCGAGGGGTTTGGCCATCATTTTGTAAGCATCAGCCGCCAACCGAGGACCGCAACGCCTCGTTCTCGACCAAATTTTCCTCAATCTACAAACCCTGGGGCTCTTTCTGCTCCCTTGATGAAGGGCTTGGAACTACGATACCAACAATCAGGACTCTTTGCGCCCATCCGCGCTAAGCACTGGCCAAGTTCTCGCTCCCACTTTGAGTGGCTTTTGGATGTCCACCTCCGTATCGGAAGATCACACTGCGCCACCGCTCTGGGACTTGGCAGAGGCGGTATTTTTGACGAAAGCTTTCTACTAGTATGTGTTTCAATATTCTACTCATCCTCCTCTCTTCTTACAGCGATGCAATACCCCTAAACCACCTGATTTTGGCATCCCGGATCTTCGGATTCTTTCTGAGAGGTCTTGGTGTCTAGAGACTCAGTTGACCATATAAGTACGTGCCAATACCTTACATTGATCTACATCGAAGTTGTGTTGGTCTTACCGACACTGTATCCCGCATGTGACACACAAAGATTTGAAGATGCTGATTTTCACCCTCCCCATTCCATCATTGTCAAAATCTTTTACCCGTTCCATGGCATGTATGCAGCCTCTGAGTTCATAAAAAACTGAATAGACCCTATCTTTATCGTTCTTGAGCAATACAGCCAGCAGATTCCATGTCCGCAAGCTATTTGGCCGGGTGGCCAACTAATCCGTATTTACCTTTTTTGGTCGGCTGCCGGGAAATATTCAGTACACCCTGCATACGCGGTGTAAATTCCCGGAAATTGCCTGGATCTATTATCTGGATGTCTGCCTTCATTCTAACACCACAGGGACCGAAACTGTTCTATGGTGTCCTCGGGCCTGTGCGCTAATATATTAGGTGGCCAACTAGCCAGTCACCAACAGTACCCCTGTCCTGACGGCTTGCTTTTCAAGAATAAGCATTTGGCCAAGTCGTAACTTAGCTCACACTTGCTGATTATATTGAAAAATTATGGATGTCCGAGTGTTTCCGTGTCGAATTCTGTGTTCAAGGTGGCTGACAATGAGTTCGCCCTTCTGCCACCGACAGGCCAGCAACTATATTTCAAACCATTCCGTACAAGACCTTCGTCCATTATTCTGGCTCGCCCCAATAGATTATAGAACTGTGGATATCATACATGTCTATGTGTTGCACAGTGGGAGGCCAGTCGCTTAAAGCTTACGTGGACCAGATCATGTCTTCAACCTATGAAGATCGCAGCAGGAAACTTCGCTCACTAATCCACGCACGGAGCAGGGAATTCTGATTGCGGATTGGCCATGTTTGCTTCGTAGTTGTCTTCCATTTTGAATTGAACACCAATACGGGGACTCGACTTGGGTCCCGATTTGTTTATCGGCAGGAACCCTTCAGAATTCGAATTCATCTGTTCACAATTTGTGCCTTGATAAAATCCCGTCATCGCAGGTAGGTTTTGCTTCCACAGGCAATCCACACTCTACACTACCCTTTGTTGCGGAGACATAACTGAAATTTTCCAGCGGTGTCAGACAGTGTGTTTGATCTCAAAATAATCCGCGGTATTCTGCTCTCCTGATTTAAACATGAGCTGTTGCAAGCTGTACAATGTACCTGCACACCTGCATTTCCAAGACTGCAGGCATTAAACTATGAAAAACAGTCCAACAGCCAGTTTGCGTGTTTGACTTGGTCTCTGCTCCGAAGGGGGCTGAAGATGCACTGCAGCGCAGTGTCACTTTGAGGTCTGTCTTCAACGCTGTGTTGAAAAAATGGAATCATTTGCCTCGTCACCGGCACACCCAAGTCCTTCAATGAGAAAAAAGCAGTAATTGACGGAAAATGCGTGCTATGTAGTGTGTCCGAAATCTTGCGACTGGACTTTCATATTTTTCTATCAGAAATTCAAACTTCAACCGCAGAGAAGTGATTTCTCAGCATCCTCACACGAGCGGTGTGGAAAGGGGTCATGCTGTGCATTATATAGGCTTGATCACAATGTTTACAATTTTTCTTTCTGCAGTAGCAATTGCGACAAAATATTCACACCTATGTCAAAACTTTCCAATTCATACTTGATTATGGAGGCCCGGAAATGTGCTCAATCCCGCTGACATGTTTGGCAATGCGCATCCCAGAGGAGACTGTGCTTTGCTTCGGGTGAGTAGAGAAAGATACAGAGCAGCTTAGGACTTAGGGGATGAAGACTAACCATTCATTGTGCGCGTTTGAAAAGAAAGACCGATTCAAAGGCGCTGGGTGCAAGACCCTTTTTGTTTGAATGCCGCCCTCAAGGAGGGCGTCCTCACAGGAATTGCCCGAGACCACGAATGAAATTCGGCCACCTGTCAATGATCCACGCAATGTCGGCGTGGTTGATGTCCTCCCACACATTGATACAAGTCTCAGTCCAAACTCTGGCCATGGCCGCTTCATCAGCGGAGACATCTAATGTGGTAGCAGGATCAGTTCCAATTTTGATCACAAGGTCGAGGCAGATTCAAGACATCCCATACATCGTTCTCAATTTTCTCTAGATATCACTGCCGTGGCACTGATTAATCCCGCACCTTATGGTACCGCGCAATCCTCGGTGATGAGAACGACAATCTCTTACAAAAGTTGCGCATGTAGTGGAATTCCCAAAATGAAGAGAAGTTGGTCATTTGCGAGTGTTCCTTGTTCAATTCAGGTTTTTCGAGGTACTTGCTGCTCAGACCGAGTGAGCAATCTGAACAGCGTAAAGCCAGAACAAAAAGGGGTAATATTCGCGACATTGAACACGAATCAGTGCCCGACGTAGAATTATAGCCAGAACCAAACACAACGACCCAAACCAAAACTCCGAACTATCTGTCCCAACGGCGTCCCAAGGCTCAAGCAGTGATGGGGATGCAGTTGATCGCGATGAGACCACCTAGAGTAGAAGCATTTAGCACTCTGCATGAAAGGATACAAGATTGATCAGTCACACACCCCACGAGCTCTGGGGGGCGTCGCAGACGACTTCGGTCCCGCCGCTGATCAACAGGGTGAGTTTGAGGTTGTGCACCGATGAATAAATAGATTACACACCAGTTGTTCCCGATGACGGTGATGGGCGAGCAGCTCAGGCCAACGGGCACGTTGAGGCCAGTGAGGTCGAGACCAACAGCGGCAGCGACCAGAGAAGCCGCGGAGCTGCTTGAGGAGGCGACGCTGTTGCAGCACTGGGGGGAGGTCGGGCAAGTAACCGGAGGAGGGGGAGTGCCGGTGGCGGCAGCAAGGGTCTACAACGAAGGTATTAATTAGTTGTCGAGCACGCGTCGGTAGCGCGGAGCGTACAATGAGCACCGAGGTGACAACGACAGAGATCTTGGAGAACATATTGGTTTGTTTACGAGAGCTTGAGCTACAATGGGCTGAGTTCGAGTGAGGATTTGAAGGAAGCCGACTTCACTTTTATATCTTTTCTAGCACGCATTTACCGCGTTTGGAACTATACAGAACCGAGAAACGGGTGCGCACGCGTCCGAACTCACCAGGGGTTGTAGAGCGAGTGGAGCCATTTGACAGGAGGATGTTGAGAGTCTCTTCCGTAGAACAAGAAGCATGAGCAGGCGAGGTCAACTGTGGACTAGTTCAGTGGTGGCATAATGTATTCAACAGTATCACCGGACCCTGTTCTCACGCCAAGTCAACCAGACAGGGAACAAGCATCTATGTACGTAACACCGATGTTCCACAGTAGGCATGGTCAACTGCCTCATGATCTGGGAGAATCGTCATTTTATTTCATGAATCCTGTGCCAGTTCGGGTCCGGTGATACTGTTGAATACATCATACCCTGTTCTCACGCCAAGTCGACCAGACAGGGAACAAGCATCTATGTACGCAACACCGATGTTCCAGAGTAGTCATGGTCAACTGCCTCATCATCTGGGATCACGGTGAAGGAAGTCAGGTGGACATCTTCGATCCCTCTGCTGGAACTCGATTAGGGGCCGCGCCACGCGCGCCATTCGCAAGAACGAGTTTAATTCGTGAAAATCAACACCCGAGAGAGACAGATATTGTTGCTGTGCAAAAGTTAATTACTGTAGATTCATTGCGGAACGAGGGCAACAGAAGAGAGGGCTTGCTTCGTGGACGCGACGCGCCTACGCGTACCACGAACTGGTTCGGATACACGAGCATGGCAGGATGGGAACATCTGTCAAACTTTCTACCCGAGGTCCACCATCTTTCCCGCATAACTCTACGGTTTTCCTCTCGCATCAATTCTACCCTCCCAGCAGATCCAGTTCTGTCGGAAAAATGAACACTACAGGTGACGGGTGACACCCCGTGAGCATTTGATCGGAATACTGCGCCAAAGGCAGGCCAAGAGAAAATCTTTGGCTTGGCCTGGGATTTTGTCAGGCGAAAGCTAAAAAGTACTGTCCTCCCCTACTAAAAGCCTGGGACTCCCCAGTGTCGGCTTGCGGCGCTCTCCCATCATCTGCTGACACCACACACAACCCTTGTTTTTCCGAACTGGCACAGGATTCACGAAACAAAATGACGATTCTCCCAGATCATGAGGCAGTTGACCATGACTACTCTGGAACATCGGTGTTACGTACATAGATGCTTGTTCCTTGTCTGGTTGACTTGACGTGAGAACAGGGTCCGGCGATACTGTTGAATACATTATGCCACCACTGAACTAGTCCACAGTTGACCTCGCCTGCTCATGCTTCTTGTTCTACGGAAGAGACTCTCAACATCCTCCTGTCAAATGGCTCCACTCGCTCCACAACCCCTGGTCATTTCGGACGCGTGCGCACCCGTTTCTCGGTTCTGTATAATTCCAAACGCGGTAAATGGGTGCTAGAAAAGACATAAAAGTGAAGTCGGCTTCCTTCAAATCCTCACTCGAACTCAGCCCATTGTAGCTCAAGCTCTCGTAAACAAACCAATATGTTCTCCAAGATCTCTGTCGTTGTCACCTCGGTGCTCATTGTACGCTCCGCGCTACCGACATGTGCTCGACAACTAATTAATACCTTCGTTGTAGACCCTTGCTGCCGCCACCGGCACTCCACCTCCTCCGGTTACTTGCCCGACCTCCCCCCGGTGCTGCAATAGTGTTCTTTCTTCCACCGACGCGGCGGTCTCGACCGTCGCAGCTCTTGTCGGCCTTGACCTCACTGGCATCACCGTGCCCATTGGCCTGAGCTGCTCGCCAATCACCATCCTCGGGAACAACTGGTGTGCAATCCATTTATTCATCGGTGTATCCCCTCAAACTCACCCTGTTAATCAGCGGTGGGACCACAGTCGTCTGCGACGCCCCCCAGAGTTCGTGGGGTGCGTGACTGATCAATCTTGTAATTTCTTTCGTGCAGAGCGCTAAATGCGTCTACTCTAGGTACTCTCATCGCGATCAACTGCATCCCCATCACTCTTTGAGCCTTGGAACACCGTTGGAACAGATAGTTCGGAGTTTTGGTTTGGGTCATTGTGTTTGGTTATGGGTGTAATTTTACGTCGGGCACTGATTCGTGTTCAATGTCGCGAATATAACTGTTCTGGCTTTACACTGTGCGCACTGCTCACTCAGTCTGAGCAGCGAGTACCTCGAAAGACTTGAATCCAACGAGGACCATTCAAAAATGATGAAATTCACTTCGTTTTGGGGACCCAACCACCTGTGCGACTTTCGGGAGAGATTGTCGTTCTCATCATTGAAGATTGCGCGGTAATAGGTGCTGGTTTGCACGGAAATAACCGTTTAAATTTCACCGATCAAGATCTATTGGTGAGTTTGGGGGCATTACATCCAAGCTCCTAGTTATGTTATGGATTAGTAAAACCTGGGATATTCACAATCAACCACTTACTCTGGATGAGTGGCAAGTTTCCCTAATCGGCAATGTCTGATGGTGCTCGGCCATCTCGGCGACCTCAGTAACAGAAGTTCTTTTGCGGTACATGGATGCTTATGGCGAGAAAAATATGCTGGAGGCTCGTGAGCTAGCCTACATGCTGATTGCTCCCCTGAATGTCCGCTAGAGACATGGTATTAAATTCCGGTATTAAATACCGTTTATAAACAGTTTAAACGGTTTTTAAACGTTTGCAACCATTTCTATCTAGTTTGGGCTCCACTGTAAACGAAAAGAAGCGGTTGGACTCTTGATTAGTGCCACGGCAACGATGTGCCGCCCCATGCTGTGCGTGACATGCGGAAGGATGCAAAGCGCTCCAGGATTTGGCCGTTAGTTTCTGTTTTCATCTTCCCCCATCTGAGTGATAAACGCCACTCCCAGATTCACTGCATTCCGCGGCCGATGATGATGATTCAATTTTCTTACTGTATGCGGCCAGGGGAATCCGCGGCCACATCGGCAGACTCTGCCGACTATGGTCGGCTGAGGTCGACCAACGTCAACCCAGGCAAACAGACCTTGCCGGCGTGGGGCGGGAATGCAGTGATTCCGGCGTAATAGTCACCTCAAATTTTGAAGGACCTGGGAGAACCCGTCTTTCGTTCATCGAGTTCGCAAGGATTGCAGATTGGAATAAGGTTTTAGTACAGGATTTGGTGTTATCTGCAGTTTGAACACTTGTCCCACTTAAAATCTATGGGGATCTATGTTCAATTCGCACAAGATCGAAGAATGAACACCTGGTTGTGTGAGAGTAAATCCCAGGTTAGCAGAGACAGACAGTCCATCCACAGTGAAATGAGCTGGCCGTGCCATGGAAGAGCGCTCCGCTGCCCTTGTAGCATATAAAACCACCCGCAGATTGCACGTAGGGTCAGATTTAAATCTGAGGATAGTATGGTCCTCATTGGGCCATCTTAGGCACCTCCTCAAACCTAAAACCTACATGCAAACTCTGGGTCGTTTTATATGCTACAGGACCGCGGCGGACTAGGGCACTTTATTTGTGTTCAACCACAAAAAAAAATTGTTTAAAGATTTCAGTAGTCCTGAAACCACTATAAACGAGAAGCTAAAAAAATAGGTATCCAGTGGTGAAGATTTCAAGCCAGGCCTCGTGTTGACAGAGTTTAAAAGAGTTCAGACCGTCACATAAAGACAGTGAGGTAAAGTAGTAAGTTGTATGTCCGTCATTTCCTCTGCACGGAATCGGACCAGTGAGAGAACTATATTCGTCCCCATCCGTGTCCGCCTGTTGTGAATCTAGACTTGCTTAAACCGCTTTCTTTGGTTGCCAGCATGCAGGTCTGAATGGTTAAGCGTTCTACGAGACCATCCCCAAGTCATGTTGAAACCTATCTCCCATGATAAGCGCTCGCCGAATTTCGAGGGAAATTTTTCCCCGTGCATTGTCTCAGCTGTGATCTCAGGCAGCCAAGTTCAAATCAGAACAGTATTCCTTTCGCCTTCTCTGAACTTTGACCTCTCCTCGGCATCCTTTCCAGCGACACAATTCTTTCTATTTGAACAATTTTGCTTTCCAACCTTTCTTCCGTCTGTCAAACTTCCGCGAAACATCTCCATTTCAAGGAAGCCGGGTAATACCCTTCATTGCATCCTCCTACCTAAACGGAATAAACGGCATCTTACACATCAGGACAGCTCAATTTCCCTTTCTCGCCGGAGGCTCTCTTCAGGTGGGCCGTGGCTCAAATTTTCTCCTGGCATCTCACCCGAGACCTTTTGTGCTATTAAACCTAGAAATATTCCCCGTCCTTCAGCAAGCTAAACCGCCTACTTCAATTTAAGGATGTCCTCCAAGGCTTTCTCTGCCCTCCTCGCTACTGCACTCATTGTCTCATCGTCACCATTCGCCCCCCTCGAGGTACACATTTCTCGATTTCACACACTATCAATATTCAATATGTGAATACAACAGGCGTGCCAGGGATGCCCGCAAACATATACTGTCATGAGCGGAAACACTTGCCTGCTCATTGAGTCAAAGACTGGAGTCTCAGATGCTCAGCTGCATGCCCTGGATCCATCAATTAATAGTCCCTGCACAGGTACATTCCCTTTCCACCTGTGCATGTCAATTGTCGCTGATTTTGTATTTATTCTGTAACTCTAGATCTTCAAATCGGTCAAGTTCTCTCTGCCTCGGTGACCCGGTGGGGACAGAGGGTCTCCTCCCGATAGTGGCAAAGGGTATCCTCCTAGTAGCAGATGCGGGTAGACATATAATGTTGTGAGTGGAGACACCTGCGTGTCCATCGAGTCAAAAACTGGAGTCTCAGATTCTCAGCTGCATGTACTGAATCCACCAATTAATGGTGGCTGCACGAGTACGCTCCCTTCGACCGATTTTTATTTATTTATTATCTAATATTAGATCTTCAAATCGGACAAGTTCTCTGCATCACTGGTGGCTGGGGGGTCTCCTCCCGGTGATGGCCAGTTCTTCAACGGCTTCGGTATGTTGCTGAAATTCTGTGTCTTGCATTCGCGACAATGATGCCTTGTTATCTGGACATACTATGACTCTGATGGCAGAGTGTGGGTGGGTGTGGTAACCTTCTGCAGAACTCGGATTTCATTGTCATACTCGGACCGGATGACTGGGATAGCGGCTCCCATTGCGGACAGCCAGTCAATGTTCAGTGTGCACATCCGTCATTCTCCCCTCTTCTCTATCATCAATGATGAATTGCATTTGTTCTGCAGCAGCCGGATATGGGAGCATTCAGGTCACCGTACAGGATTTGTGCCCTGGCTGCCTGGGTGCTGATGGAATCGACTTGTCCGAGGGCACAATGGTGGCACTTGACTCAAACTACCTCAACGATGAGGTGATTCCAGTTGTCTGGTTCTTTGCTTGATTGATGTTATGCTCTGCGGTGTGGAAGTGCCATATGGCTCCCATGTCGCCATAGGTCCCTCCGGGCATTCTGCGAGTCCAGCAATCACGATCACCTGACCGCATTGAGTTTTATTCCATGTGCGCTGCCTGTCTCAGCCACCGAATCTAAGCGAAGACCACATACCAGCATCTCCGACATCCCTGGTTTCCTCAGGCACTACATATGCACATTCATATTCCTTCCAATGTTTCTGCATAGAGTCTCCAACTATGGCAATGAATATTGATTCTCGATTGATATGTTTCTCACCTCATGTATTTACTTACCTATCAACTCATTACAGACCTTTTCTTCTTTCACCTACATACACCAACACGACAAGTGATAAGCCAAGTCTTCGGCCTTCTCGGACTACGCTGGGGATTGAGCCGACTGGGGCCTGGGTACCCATGAGTCAACATTGAGCAGCACAATGTGCTCTCCCTATTTCGTCTTTGCATAACTCTTGGTTGGTTTGACAGCAAGGGTTTTGCTCTAGGGGAGGCACATATATACCAAGCACTGGTTGAACATTTCCAGTTTTTCAGTGAGAAAATTGGTGAAAAACTTTACCGATTTTACAGGAATTTCTCACTGAAAAAATTGGTGAAAAACTCAAAATATATGCAGAACTTTTTGACTCATAATCACTTTTTTCACCAAAAACAGAAAATGTTCAGAAAAAGTTTTGAGTTTTTTACCTACTTTTTCAATAAAAAATTATTGTAATATCGGTAAAGTTTTTCACCAATTTTCTCACTGAAAAGCTCGAAATGTTCAACCAGTGAAGGACTCTTCATTTATATCTGCACCGATCATATTTACTCTCGTTACCTGTTGTTACCGCTGCCATGCACCGGGGTTCGCTCCTTGCTTCCCACCACCATCATTGATTTTCCGAGTCATTTTCCTGCGCAATACTGAACTTATATGATCCCTTTGAGCTGAGTTTATCTTATTTCGAATCTATATTCCTTTCTACTCATACTCCAAATTCATCTCCTCGAGCTCTCAGCATTCTACGGCACACTTGCATACATTTCCCCAGCATGACCAGTACATCCTCTGTCCACCACTGGACACACCCCAACTTCTACACCAGGCCTGGAGATAGATATTATGTTTTTAATCTGGTTCTGGTAGTCGACTTGCTTTTGTAGCCGTTCATTTAATGGAATTTGGTTTCAAGGCTTTGGATTTCTGTTTTGGAAAGAGTTGGTAAATGTGAATGTGAAAGCTTTTACGTTTGACTCTGGAAGCAATGAATGCCAGACTTCATGTAGCACTTACATGGGATTCATGAATAAATGAACTCCCTTAACCTACAACACTGTGAAGACAGTCATACTTTGTTTGCAGTCATTGAATTCCGATAGGGATGACCAGATACGAAAATCCTCCGAAATGTAGTAAGTAAATTACACTATCTATATTCCCCAGTCATTTAGATCACTGGCAGCATTTGGCAAGTTGCAGGTGCTGCTTCGCCATCCCTACATCCCAAAGTTATCTGCAACTTCAATTTGAATGATTATTATCTGGAGTAAATGCCCCTGCACCATGGATTGGCCGCATATGTCTAATTTTTGACAAAAACAATGAGCCTGAAATCAATCCCTCCCAAATCAACCGTTTTGCAAATTTCATTCGCTGATAAATCGGATCAAGTTCAGAGGCCAGGACTGTCTTCATTTAAGTTCATGCCAATGGTCATATTTTGTTGTCAAAACTTGAATAAAATCAATTCCTCGGATGGTGCATGCAAACCCAGAATTTAAGAAAGCTTAAGTGAACTTGAATTTCAACTCCATTTGAACATTCACGTGATCCCTACCAATGGCTGTGCTCGCTGTGATCTTTACACACTGTAGAGAGCAAAATCTCGATCTAGGTAAAAAGGCTAGCAGAAGGTAGATAAATCAGTAGCTCAGTCAAAATTTGTGAAAAGTTGATCTTTTCTTTTGAAACGAAACTGTCATAGAAATTTGAGCAATCAGATGCTGTTTCAAAGCCAAGATCTTTATTCGCTTTCAGCGAGGTAAGAAAGGGCTGCTGAAAGATCTACTTTCTGCAGCCATTTGCAGTGATAAGTACTGGTTGAACAATTCAAGTTTATCAGTGGGAAATTTGGTGAAAAATGTTTTAAATTTTTCAGAAGTTTTTTTGCCAAAAAAGTAGGTGAAAAACTCAAAAAGTTTTCAGCACATTTTTCACTCGGAAAGAAGGTGAAAAATGTGAAACAAAAGTGATGTTTTCTTTGGAAGTTTTTCAGTGAGAAATCTGGTGAAGATGTTTTAAATTTTTCAGAAGTTTTCTCGGCAAAAAAGTAGGTGAAAAACTTGAAACTCTTTCAGCACTTCTTTCACTTGGAAAGACGGTGAAAAATGTGAAACAAACTTGATGCTTTCTTTTGAAAGATTTTCACCTACTAATTCATACATATTTTTGGGCAAAACCCAAGGTGAAAAACTTGAAACTTCCTTCTTCAAAAATTTCACCACATTTTGCACTGATAAAGAGACAATTTAAGTGTGTGAAAAAGATGAAATGAAAAGTGATGAAAAACTTGAAAAGCAGATTACAAGTTTCTCACCATTTTTGCCAGTGATTTATTACACAATTTTACTGGTCGAACAATTCAATTTTATCAGCGAGAAATTTGGTGAGAAATGTTCTGAATCTCTTGCACGTTTTTTTGCCAAAAAAGTAAGTGGAAAACTTAAAAGGTTTTCAGCACATTTTTCACTCGGAAAGAAGGTGAAAAATTTGAAACAAACGTGATGTTTTATTTAGAAGTTTTTCAGTGAAAAATCTGGTGAAGATGTTTTAAAGTTTTCAGAAGATTTCTCACCAAAAAAGTAGGTGAAAAACTTGAAACTTTTTCAGCACTTTTGTCACTTGTAAAGAAGGTGAAAAATGTGAAACCAAATTGATGGTTTCTTTGCAAGTTTTTCAGTGATGAAGATGTTTTAAATTTTTGAGAAGTTTTCTCACCGAAAAAGTAGGTGAAAAACTTGAACCTTTTCAGCACTTTTTTCACATGTAAAGAAGGTAAAAAATGTGAAACCAAATTGATGATTTCTTTTCAAAGATTTTCACGTACTAATTCGTACATATCTGGGGGCAAAACCCGAGGTGAAAAACTTGAAACTTCCTTCTTCAAAAATTTCACCACATTTTGCACTGATAAAGAGACAATCAAACGTGTGAAAAAGATGTGATGAAAAGTGATGAAAAACTTGAAATGCAGGTTACACGTTTCTCAACATTTTTGCCAGTGATTTATTTTCACATTTCCAACTGATAAGTTTGTACACCGTTTGTGTGGAGAAAAATTAGGTGCAAAACTTGAATCAAGTTGGTTCAAATATGTTTCAAGTTATACAGGTGAGGTGAGGTGTTTCCAATTGTTTTTGCGGGAAGTGTAGAACCCTTTTCAGCTGAAGGTTTACAACCTTTTCACATGCCACCCACTACAATACTGTGAATTTGAAATCCGTCCAGGAAACATGCCAAATGGCTGTTTCAGCGAGTATTCAATTTCCGCTCTGAGCAATTCAAGGTGGCTTTTGGATGTGGGTATAAATTTGATGGAAATTGGGCCTAGAATGCATGCCACCTAGTTGCGGAACCATGCCACCCACTAGAACATTTTGATTTTGAAATCCGTCCAGGAAATATGCCGAATGGCTGTTTCAGCGAGGATTCAATTTCCGCTGCAAGCAATCCAGGGTATATGTGGGCTGTGGGGTTGATTTGGAATGCATTTGGGTGTAGGGAATCCATGCCACCTACTTGCGAATCTATCCACCCATTGTAACACTGGATCTAGATTCAAAATCCGGTTAGAAAATGTGCGAAAATAGGTGTTCCAGCAAGTATTCAATTCCTGCTGCAAGCAATCCAGGGTAGATGTTGGCTGTGAGTGTGATTCGTGATGCATTTGTGTCTAGGGAATACATTCCCTTTGAACTTGAACTTGAACTTGAATTCTATTGGTGGCTGTACCTGGCCCTAAGGGCTACACAGCTGTACTCTAGTCTAACTAGTATGGGGGTTATTCGACAATAACTGTAGGTGATTTTATGAGGCCTTTTTCTGAGTACGTGAGAGAGAGAATTAAAAGGAGATAACCAATGGGGAAATATGAGTCAGGGAGTAACGTCGCAGGGTTATAGTGGGAGGGCGAATGTGGGGGGTATGCTAGCTAACAGGGGTATTATATATAAGTAAGGTAATGAGATGAGGTGCAGAGGAAGGGAAAAGAGAGGGAAAAATGGAAAAGTGAAGACTCAGCAGAAATGATGAGACTTGGTGACAAAGACAGCAAGGGGTTTGAGTAACTTCGGGTGATTCAAAAGGTTCCGGACGCTGACAGCGCCGAGTAGACCCGCATTGTATGATGCCGTTTGCAGAGGCTGGCGCAGGTGATCCCAGGCCGGGCAATGTAGCAGGTAGTGGGCTCGAGACTCCTTCGCATCACTGCATGCATCACAAGTTGCGGAAGAGGCAAGGCGGCACCGAAAGCGATGGGCGTTAAGGGATGAGAAGTCGGTTCTCAGCTGAGACAGTATGGAGATATCAGCCCGAGAGGCAGACGACGTGTATGGTGAACGGAGGATGAGCGAAGGTGGAGTATCATCAATTTCCCGTAAACCGCAACCCGGCGTTGCAACCTTCCACATGGCCCGCCATCGGTTGAGATGAGGGTGTTGATGGCGTGCTTGCAGGTGGTCAAGGATACGGGTACCGACAGTGCCGGGGGGAGGAGGGTAGCGGCCTTCGCCGCATCATCTGCGAGTTCGTTGCCCTTGGTTCCGATATGCGCCGGTGTCCAGAGATTGGTAATCCGAAGACCGGGAAGCTTCTCCATCGCCGAGCAGACAAGAATATTGTACTGGATGGCGCGGAATTGTCCAGCGCGGGGGGCAGTAGACAGAATGCCCTTGAGGCCAGCTTGAGAGTCCGAGACAATCAGGATGTGACTGATGTGATATCCGAGAACGCGTTCCGTTGCTCTCACCAAGCCCTCAATCTCACCCTCCGCAACCTGCCCGTCACCAAGCGGTATGAGAATCCGCTTGTGCACAACGCCACCAATAACCAGAACTGCAGCTCCGCCTGCACGACCTGCCAACAACGACCTGTCGGTGTACCATGTCGAGTTCGCATAAATTGGGTCCGCTAGGAGCTCGTTCAAGACGTCGATGGCGGTGAATTTCGTCGGGATAATGGTAGTAACGGGGAGCGGCTCGGCCCAGGGAGGTGAGTAGACAGAAACAATCTGTTCCATTCCCAGTGTGAGATTGGGTGGTTGCACCTGCTGAACGTGCGGAATATCAGATGTTACGGGAGGGGCAGACACGGGGACTTGCCTTCCGCCGAGAGGCGGAGGCAGACCAAGAGCATCGAGCTCCGTGACTGCCCCCCCTCACTTTCCACGGGCGCCGCTACCAGCTAGGTCTGCGCGCGTATCCGCCGTAACATCTGTGGGGGGACGACGAACACCGCGCTCGCGTATGCGTGCACCACGTGGGGGAACCTCAGCGGGCCAGCAAACGGCGGGGAGTCGTTCCACGAAGTGCAGGGGTGACGCACGATGGGCCATACGAGGGGCTGAGCAAATCGCATCCTGCACGAGAGGGACAATCCCATGCGATGGAGGGAGGGCAAGATAGCGAGCCAGCCGATGAAGGAGGGACGATTCCAGGCGTAGGGGCACGGGAAGGCAATCCAAGTTGGAGTGTTATCTGGGTGCCATGGGGAATGCAGCTGAGTCCTAGGAACACATCGCGGCCACTCCCGGAACCCTGCATGCCCCCATTATGCTCTCAGGGGAAAATCCCGATTTTGAGTGATTTCTTGGGCAGATTTTTTCCTGAGAGCGTAACAGGGGTGTGCATGGTTCTGAGAGTGGGCGGGATGTGTTCTCTGGACTCAAATGCATTTCTGATGACACTCAGATAAAAATCCAACTCGGATTGCTCCCAGTGGAAAGTTGCTGTGTCCGTACAGCGACTTTTAGATGCTCTGTCGAGGGTGCTCCGCAAGGCTCGGCTCTTTCCGTCATCGTCTTCCTTCTCACCATCAATCGCCTTCTACGTCGACTGAATACTATCGGCGTGCACGTCAGCTGGAGGTACGGCTTTGTCGACGACACAAACTTCAGCACCGCCAGTAAATCCCCTGCTCAGAATGTCAATGTCTCGAATCTGGCAGCGAAACTAGCGGTTACATGGTCTCGTGAAGACAAGGCGACATTTGAGGACGACAAGTCCGAGCTGATACACCACTCGCCGGGTCACGCGGACTTATCCGCCTACTGCGTTACATTCAACGACGTGGTTATCCACCCGTCGGAGTCTGTGAAATGGATAGGTGTGCACATTGACTCTAAACTCACTGGGGAGGTACACATCAAGACGCGCGCAGTGTCCGCGGCTAGGGCACTCAATGCAGCAATGGCACTTACCCCCGCAGTCTGGGGTCTTAAGCCGCTCATAGTTCGCGACCTGGCGTGCACAGTTGTCTTCCCCCGCGCCGATTACAGAGTCAGCTGTTTCTTCCCCCTGCCGGCTGCTGCTCTGAAACCCTTGGAATGTGCGAATAAATCCATTGCACGTTGCATTACTGGAGGATATCGGACTGCTTCCCTCGCTGCCTTGGAAAAGGAAGCGGCTATCCTTCCCGTGCCCCTACGCCTGGAATCGTCCCTCCTTCATCGGCTGGCTCGCTATCTTGCCCTCCCTCCATCGCATGGGATTGTCCCTCTCGTGCAGGATGCGATTTGCTCAGCCCCTCGTATGGCCCATCGTGCGTCGCCCCTGCACTTCGTGGAACGACTCCCCGCCGTTTGCTGGCCCGCTGAGGTTCCCCCACGTGGTGCACGCATACGCGAGCGCGGTGTTCGTCGTCCCCCCACAGATGTTACGGCGGATACGCGCGCAGACCTAGCTGGTAGCGGCGCCCGTGGAAAGTGAGGGGGGGCAGTCACGGAGCTCGATGCTCTTGGTCTGCCTCCGCCTCTCGGCGGAAGGCAAGTCCCCGTGTCTGCCCCTCCCGTAACATCTGATATTCCGCACGTTCAGCAGGTGCAACCACCCAATCTCACACTGGGAATGGAACAGATTGTTTCTGTCTACTCACCTCCCTGGGCCGAGCCGCTCCCCGTTACTACCATTATCCCGACGAAATTCACCGCCATCGACGTCTTGAACGAGCTCCTAGCGGACCCAATTTATGCGAACTCGACATGGTACACCGACAGGTCGTTGTTGGCAGGTCGTGCAGGCGGAGCTGCAGTTCTGGTTATTGGTGGCGTTGTGCACAAGCGGATTCTCATACCGCTTGGTGACGGGCAGGTTGCGGAGGGTGAGATTGAGGGCTTGGTGAGAGCAACGGAACGCGTTCTCGGATATCACATCAGTCACATCCTGATTGTCTCGGACTCTCAAGCTGGCCTCAAGGGCATTCTGTCTACTGCCCCCCGCGCTGGACAATTCCGCGCCATCCAGTACAATATTCTTGTCTGCTCGGCGATGGAGAAGCTTCCCGGTCTTCGGATTACCAATCTCTGGACACCGGCGCATATCGGAACCAAGGGCAACGAACTCGCAGATGATGCGGCGAAGGCCGCTACCCTCCTCCCCCCGGCACTGTCGGTACCCGTATCCTTGACCACCTGCAAGCACGCCATCAACACCCTCATCTCAACCGATGGCGGGCCATGTGGAAGGTTGCAACGCCGGGTTGCGGTTTACGGGAAATTGATGATACTCCACCTTCGCTCATCCTCCGTTCACCATACACGTCGTCTGCCTCTCGGGCTGATATCTCCATACTGTCTCAGCTGAGAACCGACTTCTCATCCCTTAACGCCCATCGCTTTCGGTGCCGCCTTGCCTCTTCCGCAACTTGTGATGCATGCAGTGATGCGAAGGAGTCTCGAGCCCACTACCTGCTACATTGCCCGGCCTGGGATCACCTGCGCCAGCCTCTGCAAACGGCATCATACAATGCGGGTCTACTCGGCGCTGTCAGCGTCCGGAACCTTTTGAATCACCCGAAGTTACTCAAACCCCTTGCTGTCTTTGTCACCAAGTCTCATCATTTCTGCTGAGTCTTCACTTTTCCATTTTTCCCTCTCTTTTCCCTTCCTCTGCACCTCATCTCATTACCTTACTTATATATAATACCCCTGTTAGCTAGCATACCCCCCACATTCGCCCTCCCACTATAACCCTGCGACGTTACTCCCTGACTCATATTTCCCCATTGGTTATCTCCTTTTAATTCTCTCTCTCACGTACTCAGAAAAAGGCCTCATAAAATCACCTACAGTTATTGTCGAATAACCCCCATACTAGTTAGACTAGAGTACAGCTGTGTAGCCCTTAGGGCCAGGTACAGCCACCAATAGAATTCAAGTTCAAGTTCAAGTTCAAAGGGAATGTATTCCCTAGACACAAATGCATCACGAATCACACTCACAGCCAACGTCTACCCTGGATTGCTTGCAGCAGGAATTGAATACTTGCTGGAACACCTATTTTCGCACATTTTCTAACCGGATTTTGAATCTAGATCTAGTGTTACACTGGGTGAATAGATTCGCAAATAGGTGGCATGGATTCCCTACACCCAAATGCATTCCAAATCAACCTCACAGCCCACATATACCCTGGATTGCTTGCAGCAGAAATTGAATCCTCGCTGAAACAGCCATTCGGCATATTTCCTAGACGAATTTCGAAATCAAAATGTTCTAGTGGGTGACATGGGTCCGCAACTAGGTGGCATGCATTCTAGGCCCAATTGCCATCAAATTTATACCCACATCCAAAAGCCACCCTGAATTGCTCAGAGCGGAAATTGAATACTCGCTGAAACAGCTATTTGGCATATTTCCTGGACAGATTTCAAACTCACAGTATTGTAGTAGGTGGCATGTGAAAAAGTTGTAAACCTTCAGCTGAAACGGGGTCTACACTTCTCGCAAAAGCAATTGGAAGCACCTCACCTCACCTGTATAACTTGAAACATATCTGAACCAACTTGATTCAAGTTTCGCACCTAATTTTTCTCCACACAAACGGTGTACAAACTTATCAGTTGGAAATGTGAAAATAAATCACTGGCAAAAATGTTGAGAAACTTGAAACCTGCATTTCAAGTTTTTCATCACTTTTCATCACATCTTTTTCACACGTTTGATTGTCTCTTTATTAGTGCAAAACGTGGTGAAATTTTTGAAGAAGGAAGTTTCAAGTTTTTCACCTCGGGTTTTGCCCCCAGATATGTATGAATTAGTACGTGAAAATCTTTGAAAAGAGATCATCAATTTGGTTTCACATTTTTTACCTTCTTTACAAGTGAAAAAAGTGCTGAAAAGGTTCAAGTTTTTCACCTACTTTTTCGGCGAGAAAACTCCTGAAAAATCTAAAACATCTTCATCAATTTCTCACTGAAAAACTTCCAAAGAAACCATCAATTTGGTTTCACATTTTTCACCTTCTTTACAAATGACAAAAGTGCTGAAAAAGTTTCAAGTTTTTCACCTACCTTTTCGGCAAGAAAACTTCTGAAAACTTTAAAACATCTTCACCAGATTTTTCACTGAAAAACCTCCAAAGAAAACATCATGTTTGTTTCACATTTTTCACCTTCTTTCCGAGTGAAAAAAGTGCTGAAAACCTTTAAGTTTTCCACTTACTTTTTTGGCAAAAAAAATTGCAAGAGATTCAGAACATTTCTCACCAAATTTCTCGCTGATAAAATTGAATTGTTCAACCAGTAAAATTGTGGAATAAATCACTGGCAAAAATGGTGCGAAACTTGTAATCTGCTTTTCAAGTTTTTCATAGCTTTTCATTTCATCTTTTTCACATACTTAAATTGTCTCTTTATCAGTGCAAAATGTGGTGAAATTTTTGAAGAAGGAAGTTTCAAGTTTTTCACCTTGGGTTTTGCCCAAAAATATGTATGAATTAGTAGGTGAAAATCTTTCAAAAGAAAGCATCAAGTTTGTTTCACATTTTTCACTGTCTTTCTATCGCGTTCCCGATGTTGCATAAATCAAAACACCGCGTAAACTTCTGGTGCCGTAAACTTTTTTTATCAAAAATTCAGAATACCTTCATACCTCATATTTGAGTAGTACTAGTTGCTAGAATGTATCTCCGAGCTGAAACGAAGTCAAAAGGTCCTCCCAATCGCCTGCATTGAAGCATTGATGGCCGGCGGACAATCACGTGCCATTAAACGTCAGACGCTAATTAAACTAGAGAGCTCCGACATAGTCGGAAGAGACCTTGCTTGACTGAAAAAAGTTTCCCTTTGTGTCCTGCTAGCTCCTGCTCGCACTCTTGATTAATGTTGCTCCTAAAGTCACCCGGCAATAGCCGGCAATGCCCGAGGATTTAGCCCATCTGTACGTAAAAGTCTCTGATTGGCTCGGGAGAAGGCGGATCAATGGGTGGGACAAGCTCAGAGCCAATTATAAGTGTGGAGAGACCTTGACAAGCAAGGTAATTTGAATAAAGCATGCACCTGGGGAACAACTGCCAAGGTGTTAATTTTTTAATTACTAATTTACAAGTCATGGTATGGCTTGCTTGATCTCAACCACCAAGCCACCCGACAAGCTCAACACCTTGGCAGGCAGTTATTTCCCAGGTGCATGGTTTATTAAATTTTAATTAGCGTCTGACATGTTTGATGGCACGTGATTGTCCGCCGGCCATCAATGCTTCAACGCAGGCGATTGGGAGGACCTTTTGACTTCGTTTCAGCTCTGTGATACATTCTAGCAACTAGTACTACTCAAATATAAGGTATCGAAGGTATTCTGAATTTTTGATAAAAAAAGTTTCTGGCACCAGAAGTTTACGCGGTGTTTTGATTTTATGCAACATCGGGAACGCGATAGTCTTTCCAAGTGAAAAAGTACTGAAAAAGTTTTCAGTTTTTCACCTACTTTTTTGCCGAGAAAACTTCTGAAAAATTTAAAACATCTTCACCAGATTTCTCAGTGAAAAACTTCCAAAGAAAACATCACTTTTGTTTCACATTTTTCACCTTCTTTCCGAGTGAAAAAAGTGCTGAAAACCTTTTGAGTTTTTCACCTACTTTTTTGGCAAAAAACTTCTGAAAAATTTAAAACATTTTTCACCAAATTTCTCACTGATAAACTTGAATTGTTCAACCAGTGACAAGAGTTGAAGTTGACCGAGTTGAAGTTCAACTAACATACTACTGTATATTGTGAGGGCGGAAACCAGAATATTTCATGAAAAATGAATTTATAGATTCTACTTTGTGGGGGTTCAGTAGGGTTGTTCATAGTAGCCCTTTTTCACTCCTTTTTCATTGCTTTTTCATTCCCTTTTTTCCTCCTTTTTGAAAGAGGAAGCAAAGAGGAATACAAAAAGGAAGCAAAAAAGGGCCCTTTTTCAAAAAGGAGCCACCTGGGTTCCTTTTCAATCAGGGTCCTTTTTGCACTCCTTTTTGCGCTCCTTTTTTCGCTCCTCTTTGATGCATTTCAAACTCCGATCCGAACTCAAATTTCACCTTCTCCCACCACAGTAGTTGCCACTACTCTTCCTACTACACACTCATTTATATCTTTATGTCACTCCGTAAGCTTCAGGGAACTGAGCCTCGCTGGCCGATGATGAGTCGGAAGAGCTCAGTGATAAATCGGAGAAGAGCTCGAGAGTGCACCTCAAATTCGGCACTGAAGAACATGACGGTGATGGATCCAGAGATCATCGAGGAGCACAGCGCGTAAGCCTATGATGGGCATGTAAGTATGTGCGGAAAGAGCGGCAGTACATCAGCAATGTCATGTAACACAAGGCAAACGGCGGTGAGTCGGAGATTGAACTTGAGCTGTCTGCCGAGATGCTGCCGTGGAAGTAAAAAGGGCCTTTTTACTCCCTTTTTCCCAGATCTCGTTACCTACCCGTTCACAGTAGCCCTTTTTCACTCCTTTTCTGCTCCTTTTCTGCTCCTTTTTGCTTGAATGGCAGGGAAACGGCGAAAAGGAGCGAAAAAGGAATGAAAAAGGAGTGAAAAAGGGCTACTGTGAACAACCCTAGTTATAGTCAACCAGAAGTTAGAACTGTCAATGTAATGCAATGACTGTAGTGCACCCAGTAATCCATGACTGGGGACCTAGCAGCAGTACACCAAAAGATTTAGAATATCAACTGTAACACTGCCGGTATGGCGAATCTTCAACTTATTTCTATTGTTATCTATAAACTCATTTTTCATCAAATATTCTGGTTTCCGCCCTCACAAGGGTCCACTCAGAAGCTTTCTGCCAGTTTCAGGGGTTAGTGTGAGGTTTTAGGGTAAGTTTCAGTTCAGGTCAGAACAATTGGGTAGTTCAAGTTCAAGTTGAACTTTGCCACATTGTTCATTTGATGGCTTGATAGACAATGATGCGACACGGATAATTCTATTTAACAAACCCCCCTTGTTATGAACAACCCGGGATGCTGGATTAATGTTCTATTTAACAACCTCCACTATTTGTAAACTTGTCACAGAATTGCCCTGCCACCTCCCCAACTTTATCGACGACTCGGACGAGGCTAAGAATTGCATCGGCGTGATCCGGCCATCAGCATCCCGCCGAAGACACCAATGCATTCGCTCCCGCCCCACGCGGCGCCCCCAGCAGCCAGAAAAAAAGGTCTGTGCATGTCTCCGAGACGGGAGAGGGCGCCGGATGCTGCCGGGAGCTGCCGTGTTGATCGCAGTGCCGGCAGGCTGCGATCTGACGTCTGATGGGACGCGCCGTGCCGACCGAAACAGTGCGAGTTCCACTCGCTGCCCATTCCGTATGAAAAGAATGGAGTCAGTAAATACCTGTTGAAATGTACCTAAGTTTACCTCGGACTCAGTGGACTGCTAGGTAGGTAGGTAGGTAGTATTACACGGCTGGTCCCGCTGAGGAACGCCGGGGCCCAGGAGGTATCAAAATGTACATGCACTAGTGTACATTATTTGCCACCCCTGCCATCAGCTGCCATCACGAATTTTCATGCCGCTGTGACAAGTTTATAAATAGACAGGGTTGTTAGATAGAACATTATATTCTGCAACCTGGTTGTTCTTAACAAGGGGGGTTGTTAGAGTTATCCATCCAACACCCCTGTCTCGGTAACCCAGATATTCTGGTAGCTATCCCGCCCGGCCCGGACATGATCCGTGCCACGCGAGTAATTCGGGTAAAAATGATGGGCGGGATAGCTACCAGAATGTCTGGGGCATTCGGTAGTGTGATACCCCCCATGGCGTCACAGCCCGCACCCTTCACCCTTTCCGTCCCCAGCGGCCTAGGGACTTTGCAACCTTATTCTTGAGCATATCCCGATGGGTTTCCAATTTTCCCCCCAATTTTTGGCTGCTTTCTGCGCTGGCTAATCGCGTCCACAGCTGCGACGTTTTTGGCGGGTGTCAAGCGCTGATCAAGCCTCAAGTTGGTCCAGCAACTCCAGAAAAAGTCAGGAAGGTCAAGTACATAGCTAGAGGATATTTGTATACTACATCTACGTACATTTAGACATTTTTGGGCTGCACGGAGCACCACAATGAGGAGAGTGTGACAGCAGGAGTGTGACCCCATGGGGGGTATCACACTGCCAAATGCCCCAGACGTTCTGGTGCCATCATTTTTTCTGAATTTCTCGCGTGGCCCGGATCACACCGGAACGTCTGGGTTACCGAGACAGCCAACACCCCATAAGCGACCGTCCAAATTCACTCAAACCGAGAGATTTCAATGTCTTGGTCAACCGTGAGAAGTCTGCCAGATTCCTGGGTACTAGTTAATCGCCAGGAACACAGGAACAGGTGGTCCGGTCTTCTTAACATTTTCCTTCGCACTTCTGCACATCTTGTTAATATAATAACATACTTTTGAGAGATATAAGTAGGAGTCAGAGAATGCGGCAGGCCGGTGCTACAGCAGTCCTGATCCGATGCTCATCCGGCTCGCCAATCACCAAAGCTGGGCTGAACTTGAACCTGAACTTGCCGAAACTTCCGTTGGTCTTAGAACCAAAACTTCGAATATCTGATGAAAAATAAGGTCATGAGAATCAACATACCTTGCATTTGAAAGACTTGTGAGCTAGAATTTAAACTGGCCGCCTGCTGCATCTATTGAAATTGAACATTTGCATCTTGGTGGATGATACACCTTTCCTACCTCCCCAAACACACACATGATTGACATTTGAGTTGGAGTTTGTGCAATTTTAGATTTGCATTTAATTAATGTTGGTTGAGTTCACTCGCTTCACTTGCTGAGTTTAAGTTTTTGATTTCATGGCTGCACACAAGTGCACCATTTCACCGTACCGCCAGGAATAATCACGTTGTTCACGTTGAATCGCCCAGTCAACGATGTAACGCTGGTCAACGAGTCGAGAGATTATACACCTCTCGAGGACCTGCTACCCGTGTTCATGAACATCCTCCGCACCCCGATCTGCGGGAGCTGTCCATTGATATTTGGGAACAGGACCCAGAGGCGGAACGCAATTGGGTCCAATGCGGTGGGCGGCCCTCTGCATATGATGATGCAGTGGCCAATGTGGATTCACAGTGCCCTACCCGCCGCGATGAAGAGGCATTTGACAATGTCGCGCTGGAGGGAATTTCCGATAGCAAAGACGAAGTTTCTGCCACGGTTGTAGTTGTCGAACAATCACAGCAGGTTGAGACGTCCGCTTACAGGAACCTCCAGGTGTTGAATGTGGGAACACAGATGGGAGCCGAAAAGGCAGAGGGTCTCAGATGGGTCTCAGATAGAAGGTGAAAAGCCCAGATCCATTGCAGCTCTATCTACATATATAGGTAAGAGAACAATAGAAAGGGTAGAACAATAAGAACAACAGGCAAGATCAGTATCAGAAAAGACAATAGGAACAATAAGCAGAGAGAACAATAAGAAGAACAATAAGGGAGATCAGTATCACAACAATAAGATCTGTACCAATCCAATCTGACAGTCCAATCCAAACCCAGACTCCAACACCAGGTACGAACCACATTGATATGTCTTGTCCCATCACTGCCCGATCTGTTTAGAAAATCTTTCACTGGATCGACAGCGGCCTCATTTCGTTCCCACCCCAAATCGAGATCCTTCGGCTCCAAATTGACCCGAGCGTCGTAAAAGACCAGTTCCCTGCTGACTAGCAGCATCCGATCATCGCAGCGCTCCCCGGGGTATATCTTTCATTGCGAGAACTTAAAATGGGACGCTTGGAATGCACTTGGAAACGAATGGTGTATTATGGAAACTCGAGGGGGCGAATTCCTGCGTGTGGGTAGATACTTAATTTCACCATTTGCGGGAATAAAAGGGAGTCTGATTCCTTTATTCGATTGTAGCTCCAGTCCAACACGAAGGCTTTCCACAATACTTCCCGGTAAATTTGTCCAATTCTTACACTGTAGTTCAAGGCTCATCGACTCGAGAATCGAGGTTGGTCGAAACTATTGTGCAAAGCGCAGCCGGGTCAGCGGAACGGACGCTCCGCTTACCGTCTTGCTCTCAGCTCATCAATCTCTGGAGTATACGCGCCGACGACGCAAGTTGGAGCAAAGCAAGATTCATAGATGGACTTGCTACCTCATACAGGTTACAATGGAGGCCCATATCTACGCAGTCGCGGGACGTTGACGGGTAAACAAGATGTCACGAATTCGAAACTCGTTGGCCAACCAAGAAATACTAAGATCAGAGTAGCAAGGAATAGAAAAAGGGAGGCGTGGATGGTTCAAGAGATAGAGGTTGAAAATATACAATTACCGCGGACGAGGGCAAACCGCGTCTATTCGATCTCTGCATTTCCGGATCCGTAACTCACGGCCCTTCTAGGAAACTGGAGAACAACTCTAACCCCTACAACTCGAGGGCCTCGATACGCGCGATATGGCTGTCACACCGGAACAGTTGTGCTTCGGAGATCTGGCGCCAGACTAGATTTAATGACATGTGCTGCGCCGATGCTACCCACGATCTCCTGCACTTGAGAGTCGAGCGGCCGGTTATTGTTTTCAAGGAGTGCATTCTTCGCGGACGATAGAAGGTATAATAATACAGCGTTTGAGGTGTTGGCTATGCACTGCTCAAGCCGTGATTGACAGTGTGGTGCATCAGATTGCCGAACCTGCCGAGCGATGCCGCTCCCGATGGCCTACCTCCAAATATTCCCTTCGGAACTCTGATCAGCATGCTGGCCGTTGTGTTCTACGTCTTACATTGGTGTTTTGTACCGGCTGTTTCGAACTTTCGATCCATCTGCTTCCTGCTTTCACTGCAACACCAACACTTTGAGTGGCAGCACTGCAGCTAGGCAGATACTTAGCGGGACTGGTTTCGGCATGTAACTTGCTGTAGTGTATCATTTGACGGAAGGCTCCTACACCGAATGAGCGCGCTCGTGGAAATTCACTGGATCTGCATCTCCCTTGCCGCCGCAATATCCCAATATTATCCTTATGGGCTTGTTCGACTATCTATATGAGCGGGTGGTCACAATCTTCGTTGCGAACCTCGCCCTCGACCTTTCCTCGGACTTTGTATATCCAGGGCCTCACCATCGACATCTCGGTTCGGGTTTGCTGTCTCTCTCGAGCTTAGACGAGCTCACGCTCTAGTATCGACAATGTACTGTATTATTACATTCAATTCAACCGTCACGTGTCACTCCCCTCTTAGTCGACGGCGAATATTGGCGTTTCATCACACGTCATCCACCCCTTGGTCGAATGTAATTTTCGTCATGCAGGCATCAAAACTGCTCAAAATCTCCTCCACGACACGTAAAGTTCAAAATTTTCGTTCTGGTGGTTGAAAATTTCGGTTCTGTCACGCGAAATTTCGGCCCTGGTCGAATGGTCGAACTGGTAATTTGGGTCACGCATCACACCCCCGGTTGAATTGAATATAATTATACAGTAGCGCGGAATGTAATTCTCATGAGACCGGAGTCCTTTACGATATCGAGACGTCTCCAAGGTCTTCAATATTTCCATTACTCCACTTCCTGTCTCATTTTTCCAAAACACCATCGATGTTAGTAATACCGGATCAGTTTGTAAGTTATATTCTCATGATTTTCACCTGTCGTAGAATCTCTTTCAATTTTCAGCTGTCCGCAGATGCCCACTAGACACCGCGAATCTTTCAAGACGTATTACGGATGTTATGCGAAGAATGTATGAGTTCCGATCTATCCGACAGATTTGGGTTGAACATAGATAGATAGATAGATAGATATTCCATTATTCTCACTGCAAGCCGTTCGCCGGCTTATGTCGGAGTCTAGTGTTACATTATGTAAGTACCGCATGATCATTTGTAATCCTTACGTGTTTGCAGAGCTCAGCCAAACACGAAAGCTCTTATCGCTATTCCCTGGTCCCGAGTGAAGTACAACCTCGGATTATTCCAACATTCAAGCCTTCTGGCCGTAAAACTAGGGGAACCTGGAACGTAACCAGCCGGGACGGCTCGGGTCATCACAGACCATTCAATCATGATCCTGCCGACAGACCGATTTGATCACCGTCACTTCGGCGCCCACAACGCTTGCGTCTGCACCACCACAAGCCATGAACGACCCGCAGACTGCCTATCTACAAATGATTCCCTCGGAAATCTGGGAAGCATGTTGGCGACTGTGTTCCACTCGGCAACTCCGCCGCATCTCGTTGGTGTGCTGGCTCTTCCGATCCATGTGCCTCCCGCTTTTGTTTCCAGACCAGCACTTCGATGTGATCCGAGTGTAGAAGAACATCGATGGGGACAATTGGATAGAGCGTCTGCACCATCTGCATCGCACTGAATGCCGACTAGATCGGTTGGCCGAGGGCCCTTACGTCCCCTGGGTGGGTTCATGGACATTCATTGGCCGTCAACCCAATGGCTGGCAAATCACATCTTCATTGGCGTCGACTCACCAAGCAATTCAGCATATGCACCTGTTTGATACTCTATATGAAAGGGTCGTCCCGACCTTCTCTACTACCTTCGGTCTATATCGCAACTTGCGCTCTGTGGATATACGGGGACTCGTCATCGACGGCTCCTTTAGAGAATCCTTGCAGTCTCTGTCGAAGCTGGACGACCTAACCCTCTGCAATTGCGATATCACCCCCCGCGACGGACTTCTAAAACAAGTCAAGTCTTTCACGATATCCGGAGTTCGTCAAGAGCCCAACGGCTCTCCTCTGATGATCGTGAATGCAAAACACCTACAGATCCTAAAACTCGACGCTCTCCATGAAACCTGGTTTCTCCTCGCCGGTTTTGGACCCGCGCCGCTCCTTCACCTCGTTGCGTTATCGCTGTCCAATCTCCGAGTCCCCTATGTGGAGATGTTTTTCTCCTTCCTGACACAGTGTCCCCGCCTCGAATCTCCATAACCCTGGTCTACGCCACCCTAATCCCATCCCTTCCCACATCGGTTCATCCCTGCATGATACCGCTCTTGCGAGATCTCACTGCTCCACGGGGATTCATCCAGTTGTTCGCATGAGATCGCCCACTCAGGGCAGTGACGTTCGTGGTGGTACATGGGAAGTCCGGGAAACTCTTGCCCTTCCTCATGGGCACGCCCGCGTCCCTTCGATCTCTTGCCATCCCACAGGCGGATTTAACTCGCGACTTTATAGGTGCCCTCGCCTCCATTTGTGGGAGCTGACGATCGGGTTGTGGGAGGGAGACAGATACATGTTCTCTGACACCGTTAGGTACGGACTGCCCCGTCGGGAGGACGCGCGCTGTCCCGAGCTCTACGACGCCGACGCTTTCAATGATCTCCCCACCGAGGAGGTTTCCGATGCGGACGAAGCCGAGGACGAGCTTTCCATTGTTGTCGTCAAAGAATGGGGGCTACCAGAGGGGCAGCGCACCACCCCGCTCCAGGTATAAACCGTCTTCCAATCCTGGGCCTGCCATCACTTACCCTACGTATCGCACGCAGACTGTCCTAAACTGGATTTGCACCGGGCTGACTTCTCTCCCCCCCGATATTAGGGTCCTCCGGATGCGCAGCGAATCCCCCCTAGGTATCCCATATCTCTCGTTGGAACAGTGTCAGCAGGCGACCATGACGCTCAGTCGGCTCTATCCGTTTTTGCGCGAAGTGCAAATTGGGAAGGTTCACCATAGGTATCAACGAGCGAGCGCGTCGTGGAAATAGGAGGGGAGGAAGTCGTACTTGCGAGTAAATACTCGACTCTGACATTTGGGCGTGTAATCCAAAGGACTTTTTTTGTTGGGCTGTTGCCTTAAACTGGCACTTGGCTTTGTGATCCAACGCTCATCCAGTCTGAGACCGACTCGGTGGCGGCAGAAGAGGCCCGTTCGACTCGGGCTCGAGCCTTCGGAATGGCGTATGCGCGTTTTATTTCTTTGCGTCCATCGTTGCTCGCGCGGTTGGCGAGCCTCCTTCAAGTTGTTCCTTCCAACTCGCGCATTCTTGGGGACGCTTTCGCAGGACCGAAGTACTGCCTGGCCTTCGAACCGAGGCCCAATCAAATCTCGAATTCATTACTAGCTCCGGTCCACTTCCCACCTGGTTTATGCAAGACATAATCGAGTTAATACCGACTCGGTGGCGGACGGTATGCATTCGCCTTTAGATCGCAGGCATGTTTTCTAGCATTGCTGCCCGGAAGTTGCTCGTCCGATTCGGGGCTGAGTCTTTGGGCATGCACGTTTTTGGTCTCGCGTCCATTATTCTTCGCGCAGTTGGAAAGTTTCCTTTCCCCTTGCAACTCTCACCCCGCCCATTTTCCAGAACGCAAGCACTGCGCCAGAACGGGGTGTGAATTGGGATTACTACCATCCATTTATTCAGGGCATCATATGGTGGACTGGTACCGTCTTGGTGGTGGACGGCCCGTATCTGCTTCCGTTATTTTGGCGCTGACTGTGTATGCAGAGGGTGCCCGTTCGAGTCGGTCCCGAGTCATTACGCTCGGTCGTGCTATGTACTTATATTTTCTTCTCCCTTCCGATTTTCACGGAGTTGTCGCAAAGTTGTCGAGTCTCTTTCAACTGTCACTGCCACTGCGGACGTACTACGAATGGTATGCGGAATGTCAGCGTATCCACATATTTTTGTTGAACATCCAACGCCGCTCGTTAACCGAATCCTTCAAACGTCAGTTGTAATACACGGCGGTTGGATTCGGTGTCCGAGTTATGGGTGTGGCAGAAAATATTTGTCCCTCCCCGTTTTATATTATCCGCGTCCAACATTGGCCCAACCATTAATAGTAAGGAAGAACAGCATAAATTGAAGCTTTGAGGCCGCTGCCAACCGAAACACATGTGGGAAACGCGCCGTAACCAGGGGGCGGATCATCCTAGATCAACCAGCGATCATCCCGACGCGTGTCGAAAGCATGCTCATCATGATCCTCACGTTGAGTCTGACCGCCGTCGATCAGAACTCACATATGATTTGTCTCGCAATTGTCTCCACAGGTCTCCACCTACATATGTAAGGGCCGCACCTCGGAGCTCACTCGTTTTTGCTTCCACCTTCCCCACATCGCGACAAATGGACCTTGCGACCTACGATGTCCCACCAACTACGCACGAAATCGGACACACCAGCCGCCAGCGCCTCGTGCGCTCCATGCGCAAAGTCAGCGCAGTCCTGGGCGAAACACCACTGGTAGAAACGCGAACGGGCCAGTTCCTCGAGCCAGCCGCCGCCCAGAAACACGGGTTTTTCCACCACGCCTCCGCGTCGCTCTCCACACTCTCCCTGCCATTCCAGAAACCAGAACCACCAGCTGCGGCCCATGAGGAGCGCCCCACGCTCTTCGTGCGCCTCCCGCAAAAATTCGAGCCACTGCCCTCGGTGCTGTCCCCCGGGTTCAGCCCGACGCTGATGTCGCCGATGACACCTACCGTGGAGGATGCGTCCGCCGTGCGCCGCCAGCGCATGGCCAAGGTCACGCGAACGCTCGGCGAGACTATCCCGCCCGCGCTCATCCTCTCCAACCCTCAAATAAAGCGCCGCCGACGCGCCAGCACGCTGATCATCCCCGAGTCTGCCCGCGAGCAGCAGATCTTCGCTGCGTTGTCCGTGAGCGGGAGCAGCGGGGAGGCAGCGCGCAGGGTCAGCGGACTAACGCGCGCCAGCTCGTTCGTGCTCGTCCGGCCAGACACGCCGCCGGCAGAGACGACGGCGTGGTGGGAGGCGGAGGACGCGGTGTCGCCGATCGGCGACGTGCACACGCACCCGATCGCGGGGTACTCCCCCGACACAATGCTCGCGCCCGCAGAGTGGCTGCGCCCCGTATCGCGAGCGCCGTCCCCCGCCCCGTCCATCACCCGTACCATCATCCCCGACGCCGACTCGCCGCCATTCGCCCCGCCATGTAGCCGAGTCGTACGCGCACGCGCCGGCGCCGTTACCGACTCCACCATACACGCACTTTCTTCAACGGGTGGGGAGATGCAGCGCCGCGAGGAAGAGTGGACGGGCGAGTGGCGCGGCAAGGTTGGGAATATGGCGACGTCGTGCGCGGCCTGCGTGGGCTGAGGGTCAAGTAACTCGGCCAGTTTCGAAGCATCATTCACGGCCCACACGAAAACCTCTGCAGTTCTGTAAATTATGCACACACCGTACTCACTCTGAAATTTATAATGCATCTCGCATCATGGACCGTATCTCCATCGAGAACCGTTGCAGGAGGACACAGACCCAGTCTGTATCCACTCTTGCATGAAATCCAGATTGGACACGCCAACTGGAAACAGACGAAGGCATATTTAGTTGCAGCCCACACCAATTCCATTCTCAGGGTTTACTTCGTCAGCCTCGGATTGGCCTCTGGCGCAAGACAAATTAGCGAGGCTGAAGTTATTTGGAAGTTATTTCTACTGCGGATCATCGCTTATCGTTGGCCGAAAGCGGACGAGTTTGGTCCTGCGTGGCGGTCACCTGACGCGTCTGCATCACGTGCGCAACTTCACCTGGTCTCGACACAAAATCGGGCCGACCGAATAAGACAGAGTGAATCTCCCCATAAACTCTTCACTGCCGCCGGACTTAACATTATATTAATCCTTCGAACGCGCAACGAACGCGACAAACGAGAAATGAGCCGCGGCCGGCAATTCCCGTGCCGAATCAAGCCGACGGCCATGACCTGTTAACCCTAATGCCACTTAGTCTCTTATAAACAGACGCTACAACAAATCCACTCGTACCTCGTGTGTTTTAATGCCGCTGCTGTTGACTCATGACCACGGTGTCTCAAGGACTTCTGACTTGAGCTTGCTTTTGACTCTGACGGTCTCCACATAAATACGAAGATGAAATACTAGGGCTATCGCTTTACTGCGGGAAACCCCGAGTTGCTCAGCGCGGCGCACCTCGGACCAGCCTCGCGAGCTTCAATCAAAATTAAGTTGGGGGTGGGACTGGGTAAGATCCTGCTTTCAGCAAGTCAGGTGAACTTTCTCACATCTATGTACTGCAACACAACGTGCTCGGCGCGTTTCGAGTCCGGAAGCACGGGCCTGAGGATGTGAGAGAGGAAACCCCCCTGCAAGGTGCGCCTAGGAACTGCGATTTGAACTCCAGCCCACGCATTGAAAGACGAATTGTACACGTCTCGTGCATCTCTTCTGCTGTGACTCCAGCAAGACTCCAGTGAAGTTTTTGTATCGCTTTGGTAAGTGGTCTGTCCATGGGCTCGCACTAGTCCCAGGTACAATAATTTCCTCCGGCTGAAGTCTAAGCAAAGCTACCCTCCCTGCGTCGTTCTCAGTTCCTTTCTCTTATATGTGGATCTTTTGGTCCGACTTTTCATCCCTCATCTCGCTGCCGGGTGGAGGCGCGCGTGTCCGTGGCTGAACACGGTGTGCGCTGCTTGAGACGCAGACGCAGACGTGTTCGCCTAACCTCAGATGTGCGGATGGGCAGCCAAGAGGCAGCGAGCTCTTCTCCTTGGCTTTTTTATTAGCCCGTTTTTTCTCCCCTTGTATTCCTGACGTGGGCTCCATACTCGCCCGCATATACATCCCGCATGCTTTCCTCGCAATCATGCGATTTTCAGACTCATCCCCGGTGGGGCATCTCATGAGGGCATAGCTTCGAGCCCTCAGCCGATCTAGTTGGCCTTGACTTAACTGGCGGACCCTCGAGGCTGGCAATGACTCGGTAGCAGACTGTCTGCATCTCCTTGTCGTTGTGAGCCTCAGATAGAATCGATAACTGGAGAAGCTGCTCGTTCGATTCGGGCCCGGGTCCAAGTTGACAGCTTTTTTTTTCATCTTCCTCTGTAGCTCTTATATCGGCCCTCGACCTAACTCATTGGCGGATGCAGATGGACCTAGACAGAGCGACACGATCTCCAAGGTAAGTATTACTGGATTTTTCGTTTGCCCAAAGTTTGACTCATCTCTTAGAACGCGTCAAAGTCGTAATTCGTCGATGCGATGGCCATGAGTTGAATTTTCCCAGATCTATGCAACGAGAAATCGCTGCTGATACTTACCGACTATCGGACGGTCCGCGTCTGCTTGGCGTTCGGTGTGAAGATGATAGTAACCGCAGACGTTGCCCGTTCAATTCGGGCCCGGTTCCTTCAAGGACAGAATAGTGTGTCTTTTTTTATAGCCTTCTTCTCTTGTTCTTATATCGCTTCGACCTAACTCACTGGCGGATGCAGAGAGATCACCCAAGGTAGGTCGTGCTGCATTCTTCATTCCTCAAAAGTTTGTCTCGCTTCGAGGGAGGAACCAGGGTACACATAACCGCAAGTCGGATTCCGCGGATATTCATCGGCGTGCAGAGATGAGGAGGAATTGATGTGCAAATCATGCAACGAGTTGAATTTCCTCCCCGTCTATGTGGTAAAATCGATGCTAATACCGTCTCCGTGGTGAACGGTTCACACCTAGTCTTGGTGAGTAACTACTACAGCAGAAGGTGCCCGTTCGACTCGGGCCCGGGTCATATCTTGACGAGAAATTTTTCTTCTTTTTCCAGCTCCCAAGTCCTCTGCTCTTGTATTACCTCCTCCAACACTGGCCTTTCGAGAAAGATTGACATCCGATGCATAGATTTGCGGGGAATTTTGGAAATCAACCAGTGAATTGAACATTGAACATTGAGTGTTGTGAATGCGTCCCTCGTTTATACTTATTGCGAATCAGGGTGAACTTACCCTGGCTGCGTATCACCCGTTCAACCAAAGTACGTTCCAAGCTCATACCGACTCGGTGGCGGACGGTCCGCATCTGCACTAGATTCTTGTATCTCTTCAACGTCTTCCGCAGAAGACGCCCGTTCGACTCGGCCTGGGTCACTGCAGCCCTCATGTAGCGTTCAAATTTTTCGCCTTCTTTTTTCTTCTTCAATTCAATCTTATTCAGGTGATGAGCGTTGGCCCTCTGACCCAAACCGATCGGCAAATAATCAACATGGGGCATTCACGAAGATGCATAGGAAATTTTGAACCAACTATATGTATCAAATCTCGACTTGATCAACCCACCGGGGTGGATTTGACTGGGAATGTTCCCAGAATCGGATGCAATGGAGTGCGCAGGGCACTGAATTCCGTGCTATCAATATACTCATACATGCCATCGATATACTTATATGCACCCACGCAGATACACACAAGAATTCGCAGCCTGGTGGTCCTCAACCTCAGAGAAGAACCGTCAAAGACTCAATGAGCCAATGACTAGTATCGGCCCGAAATTCCTTGTGGCTCCAATATCCAACCAGCAGGCTCCAAGAGCGTAGCTGAATTATCAAAGTTCGCTGTCCCTGCCCAAGACCACCACCCACCGGTTGTGCAGGCCGGAACTTGGACTGGGTATCAGGCCATCCATATCAATTGCACCTCGAGTAACTGGAGTAGAGCTTCCGCAGTGATAAGGGCGCTAGTGACAGGTCTTCACGACTTGCGTTCGATCGTGGGCTTGTCGTGGCCAGAGGCGCTCATGATTTCTTCGGTTATAGTTGAATCCCGCGGAGATCTTCGGTCCAGGGAAACGGGAATTGAGTTGGCTTGCCAGGCGTTGCGAAACGTGGATCTCAGAGTATAGCTTGAGCGCCTCGACATCGTCGCACTCACGCGGCAAGACACTGAAATTGACCCCTCGTCAAGTAACAGTGTCGATCTATCCGTGAATAAATAAATGATATATCTCAAGAAACGCTCGCCCACCTCCCACAGCGCCCTACTCCACATCCGCATCATCCCCGGCGCCCCCACCCGCCGCCCGATCCACAACCCGCGTCGGCATCCCCAGCCCACTCGGCCTCCGCCCCCCAACGCCCAGCCCCAGCATATACACCCCCGAGATCGTGCGCTGCCGCGGCGCCGCCGCCGCCTCGCCCTCCGCAGCCGGCACGTACGCCGGCATCGCGATGCGCAGCCCCAGCCCCTCAAGCGGGTTGCGCGGCTCGCGCTTCCCCAGGCGCGCCGTCGACGCCGAGTGCCGTAGCCGCGGCGACGTCATCACGCTCCCGAACGTCGGCGCGTCCGGCGGCGGTGTGCGCGGTGCTCCGCCCCCGCCGAGCCACGACGTCCACCCGCCCTCGTGGGAGGGCGACGGCGATTCGGCGGCAAGGGAGAGCGGGGGCTCCGCGGGCGGCGCGTACAGCACGCGCTTCACCACCGCGATGTCGTGCTCCACGTCCTCGAGCTTCCGCCGGAAGCCCTCCTGCGCCTGCGCGTCGCGCCGCACAAAGTCCGCTACTTCGCCCCGCAGCGCCGCCTCCCCGCCCCCGTCCCCGCTGCTCTCGTCGTCGTCGTCGCCGTCCGGCAGCCCGACGAGCGTCTCCCACCCGCGCGTGAGCACGCGCGCGTCGGCGACGCGGATCTCGAGCTCCACGCGCGCGTCCTCGGTGTAGTCGTTCAGGCGCGCGACGGCGCCGCGCAAGGCGGGGAGGGGCGCCGTGCGGAGGGCCTCGAGCGCCAGGTGGCAGTCGCGGAAGGCGCGCTGCAGTGCGTCGTAGCGCTGGCTCGCGGCAGCGAGGTCGGCGAGCAGCGGGTGCGTAAGCGTCGGGGCGGTTTCAGGGACATTCGCAGGGCCTCGGGCACGGTGGGAGTGGCGTCAGGTACGTGCGCGGGCGGTGGCTGGTCCGGAAAGGCGAGATCTGCGAGGGGCGGGCCGTAGCTTCGTCGGTGACGGAGACCGCGGGTGGTATAGATGCCACGTCGTCCGCGCTCGCCGCAGACGGAAAGGCGACCGCGTTGGGTATCAAGGCGTGGTGCTGTAGGGAGGCGCGGTGTCGTTTTCGCTGTCGTGCGCGCCCCGCGACTCCACCTGCGGCGCAGACGGGAAGACTAGCGCGTCTCCAGGGCGTCTTCCCCCGGCGGCTCCCTCCACCTCCCGCACCAGCACCCCATCTCCTCGGGCGCTTGAAGCCTCAGCCCCAGCCCTTCCTCAAGCTCACGCTCACGCTCGTTCTTCCCTTCCATCCCACCGTCTTCTTCCTCTTCCTCTTCCGCGCACGCACCCCCTCCTCTCCCTCGTCCCTTGCCTCCTCGTCCGCATCGTACTCGAGCAGCCGCCCGTCCGGGGGCAGCCGCGGCGAGGGCTGGTGCAGAAGGAGCTCCGGCTCGGCGTCGGCGTCTGTGTGCGGCTGGGGGTACGCGGCCGCGGCCGTGTCGACGGCGAGGGATGTGGGAGCGGGGGCGGGGGCGGGAATATCTGCGTGCGCCGCGGCGTCCGGCGGAGTGGTCATGTCGACGGCGAGGGAAGCGGGGCGGGGCGGGAATCTCTGCGTTCGGCAGAGCGCTCATGCCTGCGTGGCTGCGTGCGCGACGCAGCGGTCAGTCGACACCGGTGGTCATGTCGGCCGTGGCGAGGGAAGCAGGAACGCGGTGTCGACGAGCGCGCCCTCGCCCTCGCCCTCGCCCGTCCCAGCGTCCACGAACGCGCCTCCCCCCGCTCCCTCAACGCCCGCTCCAGCCCGACCCGCCGCCCCACCTCCCCCTCCAGCTCCCCCACCAGCATCTCCACCGCGCTCTCGAGAAGCACCATCCGCCCCTCGCTCCCCTTGCCCGGCTCCGCCGCCGCACCCGCGGCCCCAACCTGCGAATCGAGCCCCGCCAGCACCGCGCGCACGCCGCCCTCCAGCGCGCGCAGCTCCGCCTCCAGCGCCCTGCGCGCTCCTCCCGCCCACCGCCTCCCCCCCCCCGCCGCCGCGCCCCCAGCCTCGCCGTCCTGTCCTTCCCTGCGCCCCCGCCACCCCTCCACCCGCCCCAAAACGCCCCCCAGCGCCCGCACCACGCCCTCCTCCCGCCCCACGCCCCGCACCCGGAGCCCCACCTCCCGCCGCCGCCCGACCGTCTCCCGCACCAGCGCGCCGCCCGCCTCGTCCAGCGCCGCGCGCAGCCGCGCCGTCTCGCGCTCGGACGCCGTGAGGCGCGCGGCGCGCGCGGCGAGGGCGGCGTGCAGCGTGGCTTCGGTCGCGGCGTGCCGCGCGCGCAGGGCGGTGAGCGACAAGTGCAGGGAGGAGGTGGTTTGTTGGGTGAATTTCCTGCGGGGGGAGGGGGTTAGTGGTGTGCAGAAGCGGGGGGAGGGCGGGAAAGAGGGTGAACGGGGGAGCGCGTTGCCAGCGATAAAAAAACCAAGGAGAAAAGAAAGGGGAAGAAGTCGCCGAAACGGGAGGAAGGTTAAGCAAGACAAGACGAGCGCGGACCAAGCGCACTGCCCCCGACAGAGGTGTAGTCCTCGCGGACAATAAACGACGACACGGGCAGAGCAAGAGGAGCGTGGCTCCGGATCTCGCCTCCGACTCCTCCGCCGCAAACGCAAGTGCGCGCCTCTGCATCTCGACTTCGCCCGCAGACCCACCCGGGAAGACGAAAAGGAGCGAGAGAGGAAAACGCGCGGGGAAGGCGCCCCCACCGACAGCCACCGCGTGGAAGCCAGCCCAATATGCGCGCTCTGGGCGCCCCATTGCGCGTCCCCCAAAGCCCCTCGCTCGCAAGGGTGCATCCGCGCCGCGTACCAGGCGCCCGCGCCCCACCTGCACGGACCGACGCAGCGCAGCCGCGAGACGTCCCCGCGTCCCGCATGAGCCGCATTCCCGTCTGTGTCTGCGTCTGCGTCTGCGTGCGCGCCCGCGCCCCACCCGCAAGCCCGCAGCGCATCCGCGTCCCCGCGCCGTGCCGCGGATCTGCCAGAGAAGAACACGGAGGAGCACGACAGCAGAGAAGAATATCGGCGGGGCGTCCGGGGCGCTGGGTCTCCGCGGCTCGCGCAGGAGCGAGTCGGGCGACGGGCAGCGAAAGAGATGAGATGAGGAGAGAAGCTGGGGAAAGAAACGACAAGGACGCAAGGCAGTTGGAGGACGCTGCACGAGATCAAGACCCGGCGCGTGACCGGGAGGATCCGGGGTGTGCGCAGGGATGTGCTGCGTACGCCACAGTTGGCCCAATCTCGCAGACGCGTGCAGCCACGGAACGGGCAGAGGCGCACGCCGGGGCAGTAGAGCGCGGGATAACGCCGGGGGCACCAGGGAAAAGAGGCAGGAAGGAGGACGCAAGAGAGAAGGGGCAGACGGAAGACGCAAAAACTGTGCGACGAGAAAAGGGAGGAACGCAGAAGCTAGCACGCACAGGAGAAACGGAAAAAACGACGAATGAAAGGACGAACGAAAAGTGTGAAGACATATGATGAAGAAGCGACAAAGAATGAGCAGAAGAAAAGCAAAAAGACGCACATATACCGCTCGACCATCCCCGCCGCGCTTCGATCGTCCACCCGCGCCTGCTCCGCCGCAAACTTGGCGCGCGCGAGCGCGTCACCGAGCTCGCCGCTCAGTGTCCGCGCCGCCGCCAGCTGCGCCTCCGCCACCTCGAGCTTCCCCTCTAGCTCGAACACCCGCCCCTCGAGCGCCGCGCTTCGCTCGTCGAAGCCCTCCAGCAGCCCCGCGAGCTGCTGCTTCCCCTCCTCCAGCGCCCCGTGGCCATGCCCATTCTGCGCCGGCAGCGGCGACCCCGGCGGGCCCCCCACCGACCCCCGTCCCTCCAAGCTCCGCACGAGCGCCGCATACTCCCTCACGACCCGATCGCTCAGCCGCGCCTCCTCCCGCGCCGCAGCACCTCGCCCTCCAGCACCCGTACGCGCTCGCGCCCCTCCTCCTCGCGCCCCCGCGCGCGCGCCGCGAGCGCATACGCGCCTTCCGCGCCGTGCGTGCGCTCCGCCGCGAGCGCGTTGGCCTGGCGAGCGCGAGCGTGTGCTCCGCCAGCGCGGCCTCCGTCAACGCGAGCTTCGCGTTGAGGCGGCGCAGCGCGAGGGTGAGCTCCGCGACCGTCTCTTTCTCTTTCTCTTTCCCCCCTCCCTCGTTCGCGTCGGGTACGGGATGCGCGCGCAGGACGCCGAGCTCGGTCTGCAGGCCCGCGTTCTCCTGCTCTAGTTGCGCGACGCGGAGGAGAGGGCAGACGTGTCGAGCGCGTGGCGCTGCAGTTTTATGGAGGCGGCGTGCGCTTCGTCCTATCCATTTTTCTTTAGACTTTTTGGACTTCATGAGGAATGTGGCGGACACACCTGGAACCGCACGACGCCCGCGCGGAGGCTCGCGAGCTCCTCCATGAGCGGGTGCGCCGCGCTGAGCGACAGCGGGTTGTCCGCGGCCATGGTGTTTCGTATCCTCCGTAGTCAGGTAGCCCAGTCCCGTAGTATTTCCAGGTGAGTGTTATGCGAACCTCAAAAGCAGCCACGGTGGGAAGCAGGAGCGGGATTAAGGTTAGGGTTGGTCATTGATCCGCAGTTCGGCACGTAAGTTGCTGCGGTTCATTTCTTAGAGGAAAACCATCGGTCGGCTCCCACGATTGGGAAGGTTGAAAATTGGACAGGGAACTCTCGGTATGAGATTCTATCACTGCCAATGTATCAGGGGAGATTTTAAAAAATGTCATGAAGTTTTGAACCATGACCCAGCCCCGAGTCGAACAGGGGAGCTCTGCTTTATTGATACTGGACTTTTTACTACAGTTCGTAGATGCGGGCCGTCCGCTACTGGGTTGGCATTCTGTATTACGCTGTGCATGAAAGAGGTAGGCATCCACTCGAATGGTCGTGATCAATATTTATTTGATGTTTTGTTGAGAATTCGCTCCGCGACACTCGAACACCATCCACCGCAGTCAGACTCGGAAAGCCTCGTCGAGTGGATAAAATCGCAAATTGCATGCGCGGACAAAAAGCAGGGGGGATGCAATAGCGACCCAGCCCTGAGTCGAACAGGGAAACTCTGCTTGATACACGCCAAAATCATCAGATATGAAACAGATGCGGACCGTCCGCTACCGGGTCTGCATTCTGTATCGCCCATTGCCTGAATTAGCTAGACATCCACTCGAATGGTCGTGATTAATATTTATTTGATGTTTTGTTGAAAATTCGCCACGCACTCGAACATCATCCACCGCGTTTAGAGTCGGAAAACCAACGAGACTCGTCGAATGGATGAAATTGAAAGGGCCCGAGTCAAACGGGCGTGTTCTGCGGAAACCTCTGGTCCGCGTTGGCGATGGTGCAGATGCGGACCGTCCGCCACCGGGTTGGTAAGACTCTATATCAGGCCCTCATTGATTCAAAAAGGGAATCGGACCATCAACCGCGTAGCCAGTATTCAACCCTAAATTTGATAATCGGTCCAAAATTCAGCAAGTCTTCGTTGATCCCTCACCGGCAATTCGAAGACAAAAGAACGAGACATAACCTCGGAGAGCCTGAGGTCTTGGTGTATCCCTGAAACCCACGGAGGAATTAAATCCGAGTAAATCCGTACATACGAATTAAAAATATTTCCGCAACCAGCGCTTTCATGACCCAGGCCTGAGTCGAACAAGGTGCTCTGCATAATTGATCCAGGGATAACAGAGAAGCTGGAGCACCGTCAGCTACTGGGTCGTTATTAGCTGTTGGATACCTTGAATATGTCAAGCATCAATCCAACTGCATGCATGATAAGTAAACCAAATGGGATGAGGCACGTGATAGGCCATATTTCAACACGGGAAATATGAGGGTGATCTGGACAGAAAATAAATATGTGATGTTATGAATTCCTGATTAAAAAATCAGATTCCTGTATCATCAGGAAGCCCGGAACGAGCGTTTTCGATGCTATAGGGTTGTATGATTGCACCACATTAATGCTCCAAGGGCACAGATATGTACATCCCGCCAAAGTATGAGGCGTATCTCCATCAATAATGCACCAGGGGGCTGGTATTCGGTGGAGGGCCACTCAGTAATAGAGATTGAAATGCATTCCGTAATCCCCTGGGCTTTTTCTGCCGCTGGGGATGTTTTATTCTTCGTGTGTGGGGGGGCGGGGATGAAATGGAAGTGGCTCATAACTCGGGATTTCAGTCACAGGTATCCCCAAATCCTCCCAAAAAATGAACCCAGTCGAAGGATTAGGAGGGGAGGAACCGTTTGTCGCAACCGCCTTCTGGAACGGGACCTCATACACACTAGGACTATACGAAATGATATTTTCAAATTTGTGCGGGATCTCAGTCAAGGATAGTATTAGACTCCTCTCAGTCGCACAAGTTCATCGTATCGTCGAATTCGAAACTCTGCCGCCAGCCCGCCGTCAACGAGAAGACACAGCACAAGTCACGGATTATCCCCACCTTTCAAATACAAATACATGTGCTGGCGCCACTCAGGGCGTCGGCGCCAAGAGCGCAACCGTCGCACACATCGCGGAGCACTGGCCGAGCGCGACGTTGCACGCGAGCGCCGCGGCGGGGGCCGCAGGGGAAGCAACGACCGTGCCGAAGACGAGGCCTGCGCCGGCGTAGCACGCGACGGCAAGGGCATTACAACCTAGGAGGGTAATGAGCGGGGAGTAATTCGTCAAATAGTCTCAGCGAAAAATTAAACACCGGTCTGGCAGAGCCCGTACGAGATGAGACCGCCCTGGACGGCGGGGACAGCGGTGAGAGCGACGATGAGGGGCGCGAGGATGACGAGGGTGGGGCGCATTGTTATGATGGGTTCGGGATAGTGGTGAGGGTGAGTTCTAGTGGTGGGTGGTTGGTCACTGGGGAAGAGCGGGTGCTCAGCATGCATTTATAAGCCGTCCAATATAGGCGCTTAGCGTCTACTCCTGCCGTGATCGAATTCAGCTCGATTGCCTCATTGTAATGCGGGCGCGAGCAGCTCGTTACTGCTGGAAGACACATTTGAGTCGAATTTACTTGAGATGCTAGTTCCCGGACCCCGAGATCACACATTGGCACATTCAGCATTACCTACGGCAACGTTCTTCAGTCCGCCTGCAACAGTGACGGCTGTTAAGTGGGGGGATCGAGAGATCGAGCCATGCCCTCAGTATGCCGATAAAACCACGGAAAGACCCCAAATGCTTGATCGATTGGATCCCACATGTTTTATGCGTCCCGACCTCGAGGCCTACTGAAGCTCTCTACCCCTGTCTGCTTTTTGCTACACGTGGATTTATAGCCCCTGTTCATTCTCACAAATCCCAACGGTTTTGCGCCACGAAGCTTGACTCTCGTTCATTCAGCGAGGCACTGACGCCTGCATTACAATGAGGCAGAAGTAGACGCTAAGCGCCCATATTGACCGCCTATAAATACATGCTGAGAACCCCCTGCGCTATCAGCTCGTGGCTTGTGGGGTGAGCTCTCAATACACAGATTCCCATGGCCAGACCGAGAAATCTCCATGGTGGTGAGCGGGAATGCCAGAATGACCGACGAGAACGAATTCACCTGTGGATCGCTCGAACGTGGGCGATCTAAGAATATGAGTCTTGATATCTGTTCACTCTATTGAATCAAGACGGGCCTACTTGCGGATATGAATAGCGTTGAAATTGGGCGAGGCGATTGACCGGGTAAGCTCTGGTAACCTGCCAAACATGATCCGGGGATGGCGCCTATCCCGTATATTCGGGGACGCGGAATGCAGTCTTACGCCGCGGTAGATGTACGTACCTTGACGAAGATATCCAGATACAGATGGACTAGCGCGGGATATAAAATGCAAAGCAGATCCAGCGTCTTGCAGAGGACGACGCGGCGAATATCGATGACGGTCGAGGTCGGCGGCGTTTGGAATTGGAATTGGGTTTCCGGCGTTTCCTGCTTTCCGATGTTCGACTTGAGGCATTGCGTTTGGGAGAACTTTGACGCATGGTGATGGACCGAATGGGCTACATAAGGAAAGACACGAGGAATAGACAAAGTGTTTGCCGAGAAAGGAGCGGTCGGCGATATCCGATCGCACACTAGCCAAACACGCGCACACCTCCCCGTCTCATGCAACCCAATCTTCGATTCTTCGCTGACCCTCTCGTCTCTTTTATTTCCCCCCGACTCTCCCTACGCCTCGATATCGCTGGACTTGGCTGCGACACGAGATACATCTGAGTCCGGTACGCCTCTTGCGCTGCGTCTGCCGTGATGTGTAGGTGACGCAGCACCTTGCGCAGCACCGTCTCGGAGCGCCGAGGATATCTCATCGATGGGTGGGAGCCGAAGGACGAGGCGTTGGTATCGGCGGCGTCCGCGAATTCACATTCACACGACGCATTCCATCACTCGACTATACGACACCGCCCAAGTCTGGTGCACTACCGCGTGGGCTTTGAGCCCATCCGCGACCTCCCCGGCCTGAGCATGCTACCACCGCCACTTACATTCTTCGCGCTTACCTAAACCTCTAATTCTCCTATTGGCCACAACTCGCACTCTCACGCCGCGCATTCATTCACCCAGCTAATCCGATTGTTCCTCCGCGTCGCATTCATCCTGCACGAGCTACAGCAGCACCAAGCCGCATTCCGGCAACGTAAGCAACGTCAGCGACGAGTGCAATGAGAAAGAGGAAGTGGTGGGCGCTAGGCGATGAAGGGGTGGACGAGCGATGCGGGGTGGGTGTAGCTGCGGACGGCGCGGGATGGGTTGTATGCTGAGGGCGGCGCAGAGTATTGTGGTGACAGGGGTGAGTTCTTCTCTTTGTTCCTTATGTGTCTTTCAGTCGGGACTGCGTGCACGAGAGTTGTAGACATTGCGGCGAGCCTGACACTTTGCGCCGCGTCTCCCTGGCGCTTCACGCTGCCTCTCGCTTCTACGCGCGCCATCGCCACGCGCAGCATCGCTCTCCGTCCTGGCCTTGCTGCGCTTTGCACGTTTTCCCTGCTTCTCTTCTTCTTCTTCACTCCGCTCATCGTCCGCCACGTATACTTCCCCTGCAGATTTCCCCACACGCCCTCCTTTGCTGCGCAGACGTGCCCACCGCCCCGGCCGTACAACAAGCTTTACCGCACCTTCCTCGTGAGCGGCACCCATTCCCCCACGCCACCGAGAGGGTCCGCTTCCACGCCGAATCACTGGAGGACGCACGTCTCGCGGACGCGCTCTTCGTCAGTGCACGCGGCGTCGCCGAAGAAGAACCTGCGGAAGCGCGCCTCACGGACCCCACGCGCGCGGGGCTGCCGCGTGCGTACTCGAGGATAGCCACATCAGCATTACGCGTGTAACGGTGGGAACTCACGAGGATGCCAGAGGTGGGCTCGCGGTGGATGTCGGCGTGTTTCTGGATTAGCTACATGAGCCCTATGCAGGGAAAAATGCTGCGAAATCACGATGACCTTGGAGCTGGGCTCGCGCTGGATGGCGGGATGTTGTTGAGAATCCCATCGAGGACAAGTGGACGGGGCAGACGCGGCAGCAACTGCGGCATACGAGAGGATCTGCTGAGTTTTTGGCTTCTCGAGCTCCTTCAAGAGCGACGCGATGGCCTTGTGCTGAGCCTCGGACCTCTCCGCGAGCTGTTTCGAGGCCGGTGATAACGATTGGAGAAGGAGGGCGCTGAAGGATGAAGTGGTTTCCGACTCACGCACAATGGTGAGGTGGTTCACAAGACGCTCCTGGATCACCTTCAAAACTTTCCAAAACTCAACACTGATCGTTTTGTTGAACTGTGTCCACTGGAGGACATCGCCAAAAACCTCAGCCAACGTGGAAAGAGTCCGCATCGTCGATGCGCTCCGTCGATCTCGTGATGAACTCCTTCTTGAGCTTAGCTTCGTCGCCGCGACTTGCTGCTCTCTTGCTTCGGCAGAGCGTTCAGTGGGCTCCGGAGGGGGTGCAGGAAGAGTAGACAGAGATGGATCCACCGAGGTGGGGGTAGCAAGTGGGGTCAAGGTCGATGCAGGATCAGTCGCAATTGATGACGTGGCGGCAGCCGCGCAGGCGTTATGACATCGGTGGGCGCTCGCCGAGTACGCGAGCGAGGGTCGCTGGAGATAGTGTCCAAGGAGTACTTAGTAAATATTTGGTTACTACCTGAAGCCTGATTTCAGTACAGTATGTATCCAAACGTGATGGATTGCACTGTAACACAACAAGTGCAGGATTGTTCGGGTTGTTAAGCAGTTACAAATACCTCTCAAAAAAATTGAGTAAGCTCCTGAACATTTTAGGAATGTAAAGTAAATCTACGGTTTGCATGCGAGCTGTACCTTCCTCATACCATATCTGTTCATTACATTTGATGGTATTCACCCGATTGTACCAATAAAAGCAGCCCGTCACTCATTTATGAACGGAAACAGGTATTTGCAGACTTTCTGTGCTTCATCCAACTCCACCCCATTTGGCTTCTCCATGAATCTGAATTTCCTCCTCAGCAACATGTCCAACGATGCTCCTGATGGTGCCAAACATATGCTGAAGGCGATCGGTGCCCATCTGCATCATCATGATTGCATCAGATAATTCATCCTCTGTGGTGGCCATATCCGCGGACTCTTCGCGGACTTTTAATATTTATACTCGGTGTTGGCTCAGTGTGAAGAGATCAACAGACAATCAAAGAGATCGAGAATGATTGTGCACCGTTTGTCTGTATTTGGTTTGCACAGTTTGGGGCAAGCTTGGCGCAAACACCCGAATGGGCTCCGCATGGCTCTCGGGCCTCTCTCCTCACTCAGGGAGCTTGAGTTAAGCTGTAACAGACATCCCCTGTGTCTCAGAGCTCCCCAGAAGCTCTCTAGCCCTTCAAAAAAAATTGCCTGCAATTCTTTTTTTCTTGGGGTCCAGGTACCCCCCCTACCCTCTACCCCATATGACAATTGCTTATCTTTGGACCCCCTTGAAAGCTGACAGGGCTGAAGTTATTTCGACTGCAGATCATATCGAAGAGTGTTAGCTGAAAGCAGACGAGTTTGGCCCTGCGTGGCGATCGACGCGACGCGTTTGCATCACTGGCACGTGGCCTTACCCTGGTTCGTTCATTCCGCCGTGCCAAGGGCCGGCCAAAGTCGCATGACCGAAAGTCGAAGCGCTGCAGCTGCCCACGAAGGAAGGAGGGGCTTCAAGAGCGACAGGCGTCACCGAAAAATTGTACGAAAGGGCGGTGCATTGATCGCGCTGCTGAGGCGAGCACGTAAGGGTGTGGGAGGATGAGGCGGTGTGCGTGCGGGAGGAGGCGCAGCTGAGCAATCAGGATGTGCGGGAGTGTTCGGCGCTCATATGGAGCTTGGAGGGGCTGACGTCAGGTGTGCCGTCAGGGTCACTGCTGCCGACGCAGAATGGGCACGGCGGCCTGGGAGCGCTGGAGGAGGGGAATGTTAAGAGTTACTCCGGGCTGGAAATGATGGCAGGAAAAATAATCAGAAATCGGATATAAACCCCGTTTGGGATAAGTCATCAAATCAAAAGTACAAAACAATGATGCGGAATAACTTCCGGAATTCTGTCGGGACCCGCCAACCGCGCGCCTCATCGGTTGGGCCGTCGGGATCCCGCTCACCGTTGTCGGGAGCTCCTCAGAGCAACATTGAAGGCTTTTATGTATCTTATTTTTCGGTCTACCATAATTTGAAGGTTGATATTCTTATGCTATGTACTAGTTGGCTTGAAATCGTTTCCGCAGATGAGGTTGCAGAACAAGGGCAGCGACGTCGACGATGGTCTCTGTCGTCGTGCCGCGTTTACCCCATGCTTGGTTTTTGATGTTTTGATGAGTCTGCGGCCGGCGCCGGAAATCCATCCCAAACGGGTTTTATATCCGGATTCTCATTATTTTTTCTCCCATCATTCCAGCCCGGAGTAACTCTTAGGGTTTAGCATATTTCGGGCATAAGTCAGTAATAGATTACTGATGTTGTGAGTGTTGTTTTTGGGATTTTATTTGGTTAGTGTAGGCCGTAAAAGCGTATCTGAGTAGACCAGATAGCAAGGTTCGTGAAATCTCAATGCGAGTGGCCTCAACTTAAATCAGTCACAGAATAACTACACAAAGGGGGACCTTGGTCTCAGTGGGCTATGCACTTAACAAGAGAATACACAAGGCAGGGCTATCTTCTATAGGCAGCAAGGCTAGAAGAGTAGGTTGAATCAGCTATAGGCAGCAAGGCTAGCTTATTCGAGGGGTTGAAATGAGCTATAGGCAACTAGGCTAGCTTATTCGAGTGTTTGAGTGTAATAGTACGATGTGGATTGAAGTAAAGAGTGGTGGTGTCACATGAGGACAGGCTCTCATTATATAGCTAAGGAGTGTGGTTGCTAGAACATTCTACATAGCATTGGAACATTCTTGTGGTGCACTAGAATGTTCTTTCAAATGATTAAGGAATGTGTTGTGTGAATGTTCTAGAATATTCCAGTGAGAACAGGATAATACTCCGAGGATCTCACAGGTGCTGTGTAAGTAAAGAAGCATCTACATAAATTGGCCATGCACTAAACCATAGGGGCTAGTACTTAATTAATATGGAAACATGTGGCACATGGTTTCCGCGTGGGTACGAGTTCAAATCAAACTCGGATGGTTCTGATCAATATTGATGGATGTGAAGGTACTTGAGTTTAAGCCATTTAGACTCAGTCTGGGTAAAAGTCTCAGCCTCAGATAATGTTTAGAAGTGTGTCTTCACTATAGAACCAAAGAGATAAGGTATGAACTGGAAGGAATAGGAATTAATTCAAATACACTGTGAACTGTAATATTCCATAACAGGGAAGCAGCAGCTCACGGGGCTGCTTGAGGGCTTCGACGAGCGGAGCGCGGCGCTCGAGGTGCGGGTGTTCCAGCTGAAGGAGAAGCTCGAGGTGGCGGAGGCACAGCTGGAGGTGGCGTGGACACTGAGTGCTCAGCGGTGAGCTCAGCAACGCGCTCGTGCGTGCCATGTTCGCGGTGGAGTAGGCGCAGGTGGACAATCGCAGCGAGGCCAGGATGGTCAATCGGTATATGTGCGTCCTTTCACTTTTCTTCTGCCTCATTCTTTGTCGCTCTCTTCCTCGTATGTCATGTTACTTTTCATTCGTCCCTTCACTTGTCCCTCTCTCGTCGTATTTTGCCGTTTCTGCTGTGCCTTCTACCTTCTGTGTCCTTCCCTTTTTTCGTCTTTTTTCCCCCTTCCCCCTCCCCCTTGTCCCTTCCCTTCCCCTCCAGCGCTATCACATGTGCTAGTGTGCCTGTGCCCGTCCCGTGCCTGCATGCGTCTGCGAGATACCCTACGTCATGTGCCCATCCCTGCGCGGGGTTCTGGTCTCGTGCAGCCGTGGATCCATCCACATCCGCCAACTGCCTTGCATCCTCCTGCATCCTCTCGTTCTTTCCCTGGCTTCTCCTCATCTCAGCTCATCTCATCCCTTTTTTCCTTGTCCGTTGAAACACTGACTATTGAACCACAGGTGAAATAAAGTGTGAACGTTGGGCACAAAAGTGGACAACCAACAACACCAGCAACACACAACAACTCAACCTATCCAACGCGCAAGTTCGGGGTTCCTACCAGGTATTAGGCAGTGGCAATTTGGGACTTTACAGCACAAAAGCAGTTTTTAGCTAAAGGTGACTTTAAGGACAACCAGACCGTTCTAGGCACTTAACGCGACCTCAGAGGGTAAGGAAAGTAGGATTGGGGCAACAGGGGTTTGGAATTACTTCCAAGGTGATCTTAACATCAATAGGATTTTGTTTGGCAACTTATATTCTGGTAACTGGCTTGATAACTATGACAAAGTAACGACAAAGGTTACAGCTCCACAGAAATCCGATTTCAACTTGTTTGTACGTACTGGTAACTTGTAACTTGCACTTGATTAGTCCTTTTGAACTTCTCAACTTGTCTCGTGTTCAAATATCAATCGAAATCAAATTTATTCCCACAATGTAAGCTAACTGAAAGAGCTAAAAGTTCCTAGAGCCACGCCGAATAGAGTCTAGACGTTCCCACACAGGACCTAGCTGGTAGCCTTGATCTCTGGGTAGGAAAGGGTAGAATCCACCGGTTTCCTCCTAGAGAACTATGGGTATTTATACAAACAAGAGATCTAAATAAGGAAATCACAATATCTGGTCACAAAATAATACAAACGGGTATTCAGAACTCTTCAGATAAACACTCCGAGCTCATTTAGCTGCAAAACTGGTCCTATTGAAAGTTAGTTCGCAAGAAAATCATATATTTATTACTTTGAATGGTGGCTGAGACCTCTGTTCTCAGTCACACTAGGAACGAACCACATGGCTTACTCCACTCTGACTCGAGTCCGCAGCCGCTGCGCTGCAGATCCCATGTGTTTAATGACAGCTCCATATGGTTTCTGGGCTTTAGATAAAGCGAGCGTCTAGACCCGGATGATCTCTATTTAGCCATACGGATCTGTCGTTCCGTTGGCCCGATCATCAGTCCAGTTAAACCATTGACACTTCCTGTCAAAAGCCTGATCAGCTTTATCGGGAAGTGTCGGAATTGCCGCCATGTGAGGTCGCTAAGTTGTGCAGACTCCAATTATTCCTGTCATTCGTTTGTGTCAGAACATTTCGCCTGTAGTTAGGAATATGAGCGGACACACCTGAAAGCGCACGATGCCTGCGCGGAGACTCGCAAGCTCCTCCATGAGCGGGTGCGCCACGCTGAGCGAGAGCGGGTTTTTCGTGGCCATGGTGTTGTTATCCTCCGCAGTCAGGCAGCCAATCGTAGTCCCGGAGTATTTCCAGTGGTATTTCCCAGTGTTTCCAGTAGTATATGCTGTACGAAGCTCAAGTAGAAGCAATCACGGTGGTCGGGTGCAGCAGCGGAATTAAGGTTAGGGTTGGCGTTTGATCCACAGTTCAGCACGGAAGGTTACCGCGATGGTTCAGTTTTCGTTTTGCGTGTTAGAAAACCACCGGTCGGCTCCCACGATTGGGAAGGTTGAAAATTTGACAGGGAACTCCTGGTATGAGATTGCATCACTGCCAGTGTATCAGGGAAGATAAAAAATTAGTCATAAAATTCCGGACCATGACCCAGCCCCGAGTTGAACAGGGGAGCTCTGCTTGATATTGGAGTTTCTACTACAGTTCGCACGTGCGGGCCGTCCGCTACTGGGTCTGCATTCTGTATTATGCTGTGCATGAAAGGGGTACGCATCCAACCGAATGGGTTCTGATCTATTCGACATACATATATAGTTGAAAATTCGCTCTGCGACATTCGAATATCATCCAGCGCATTCAATCGGAGCACAAACGAGGCTCTTGGAGTGGAGAAAATTGAACATGGCACGCACGGACAAAAAACAGGGCGGGATACATACAACAGCGACTCGGGCCCGAGTCGAACGGGCGCCTTCTTGCGTAAGAACTTGTGCAAGATATTGTCATCCCCTGCAGATGCGGCCCGTCTGCCACCGAGTCAGCACGACCCTCTATCGGGGCCTCAATAATTCAGAAAATAATTGGAACTTGAAATAATAGGTCGAAAGTTCGGCAAGTCTTCGTCGACGCGTCGTCGGAAAATCGAGGACGGGAGAACGAAACATGGACTCAGAGAGCCTGAGGTCTCGGTGTATCCTGCAACCCCCAGAGGAATTAAACCCGATTAAACCCGTACATATGAATTAAAAACATTTGCGCAGTCAGCGCTTTCATGACCCAGCCCTGAGTCGAACAGGGTGCAGATGCGGACCGTCCGCCACCGGGTTGGTATGACTCTATATCAGGCCCTCATTGATTCAGAAAGGGAATCGGACCATCAACCGCGTAGCCAGTATTCAACCCTAAATTCGATAATCGGTCCAAAATTCGGCAAGTCTTCGTCGATGCGTCGTCGGAAAATTGAGGACGGGAGAACGAAACATGGACTCGGAGATCCTGAGGTATCGGTGTATCCTGCAACCCCCGGAGGAATTAAATCCGAGTAAATCCGTACATACGAATTAAAAACATTTGCGCAGTCAGCGCTTTCATGACCCAGCCCTGAGTCGAATAGGGTGCTCTGCATAGTTGATGCGGCAAGCTGGAGCAAATGCGAACCGTCCGCCACCGGGTCGTTATTGGCTGTTGGATACCTTGAATATGTCAAGCATCAATCCAACCCACTGCACGATCAACTCGGTTCAAGATTCGCTCCGAATCCTACTACTTATATCCCATACGGATTACAGCGAGTTGCGGAACTTAGGGCGCGGCCAAATCTTCTTCCATTTTGAGCTGTTTTTGATGGTTTTGACCAAATCCCTCGCCCTGAGCTCAATTCTTTGTGTATCTACATAACTTTTATATGGGAGGATTCGCGCTGCAATTCCGCAGGAGGTGTGGCGCTCCGATTTCCTTTATTATTATTTAAAAAAATGCAGTATATAATTTCGTAGTTTTTGATCAGGTCCCCTCTTGTATGGGGAGACGGCCTGCAAATAGGCTATATATTCATTCAATAATACCTTCGAGCTGTGTGAAGGGGACCTCGTTTTCCGAATGTGATTCCTGGACCTCAGACACATAAGCAATGCTGTTGAATCCAAACATTCACAGTTTTGGTACCTGTTGCTTAGGATGGCTGCCCGCTACTGCTCTTTGCCAAAGTGGGTGAAGGGCATGCACCTGCGCCCACTAACTCATATCCCAAAGAGTTCTCACAGTTCACATTTGTGCTATGGGCCTCCGTTCAGCGAGGCGACATGCCCCCATTATGGCAGTTACGAGTGACTCACATACATGTGACTGATCGCCTGTATTGGGGGCGCGTCGTGTCGCCGGACGGAGGTGCACAGAGAAAATATGAGTCGTAAGAACCCTCTGGGGTATGATGTAGTGGGCGCAGGTGCATTTCCTTCACCCACTTTGTCAAAGAGCAGTAGCGGGCAGCCGTCCTAGGCAACAGGTACCAAAACTGTAAATGTTTGGATTCAACAGCATTGCTTATGTGTCTGAGGTCCAGGAATCACATTCGGAAAACGAGGTCCCCTTCACACAGCTCGAAGTTATTTTTGAATGAATATATAGCTTATTTGCAGGCCGTCTCCCCATACAAGAGGGGGCCTGATCAAAAACTACGAAATTATATACTGCATTTTTTAAAATAATAAAGGAAATCGGAGTGCCACACCTCCTGCGGAATTGCAGCGCAAATCCTCCCATATAAAATTTATGTAGATACACAAAGAATTGAGCTCAGGGCGAGGGATTTGGTCAAAACCATCACAAACAGCTCAAAATGGAAGAAAATTTGGCCGCGCCCTAAGTTCCGCAACTCCCTGTAAAAATATCCGCCTCACTGAACATGCCCCAGCCCTGAGTCGAACAGGGGCTCTGCATGGTTCATCAATGACTCTGGATATATGAGGCAGATGCGGACCCTCCGCTACTGGGTCGGTATTAGGCTCGTCGGTACCCTGCATAGATGGTGGTAATCCAACGAAATGCATGATCGAGTGTGATGCTTGGTTCAAACTCTGCTCCGAGCCTCAGTCGACAGTGGACACTCAACTTCATCGGCCTACCACTGGTAGTCATGCACTAGCAGAGCGTTCGTCGTATTCCGGCCCGCGTAGCTGATTTTCTCGAGGAAAAAATTGGCAACAATTTCCTGATGACCCAGCCCTGAGTCGAACAGGGTGTTCTACATAGGCGATCGGGGAAGAGGTAGCTGGAGCAGATACGGACCGTACGCTACTGGGTCCTTATTGGATTTTGGATGCCTTGAACATGTGAAGCATCAATCCAGCTGAATGTGTTCGAAATTCGCTCCGAGTCTCAGTCAACACTCGAGTTCATTGGCCAGTCGGAATTCAGACATGCACTCGGAGAGGGTTAGTCGTATGTATTCCTATATGTTTCCGCGTCGCCCATTTACTCAACGGAACAAAAAGTTATCACAACTGGCCCATGACCCAGTCCTGAGTCGAACAGGGGCTCTGCATGGTTCATCAGCGACTCCGGAGTATATGAAGCAGATGCGGACCGTCCGGCACAAGGTCTGTATTAGACTCGTTGTTACCCTGCATATATGAGGTAGCCATTGAATCGGATGAGCAGGGGTCGATAATTGGCGGTTGTAGACTCAACAATTCGTTACGAGGCTTCGTCGACACTCGAACATCATCCACCAGAGTCAGAGCCGGAAAACCAACGAGACTTTCAGCTTCAAATTGCATATTGCACGCAAAGGTTAAACACAGGGGGGGTGATTACAGTAGCGACTCGGGCGGGTAGGACTGGACAAAAAACCTCCAAGCACGAATGACTCGGGCCCGGGTCGAACGGGCACCTTCTGCGGAAGTGATCCCCATCTGTCATCTAGTGCAGCTGCGGACCCTCCGCCACCGAGTCGGTATTAGCCTCTCATGTACCCGCTATAAATGAGGGACGAGAACCAGCTCATTGATGGCTCACTGCAGCCCATACACTGGTAGCAAAGCATCCTGAATAACTCGGAGCAGCGCAGACTAAGGCCGCGAATCAAAATAACGACCGGGGTAAGATTCAAATGAAAAATCAAGTACAGAGGGAGAGGCAGTGACCCGGGCCCGAGTCGAACGGGCACCTCCTGCGGAAGTCGTGGATGCAAATTGGTGATCTAGTGCAGTTGCAAACCGTCTGCCACCGAGTCGGTACTGACGTTGAATATCCCTGAAATACGAGGTATATGGCGATTCAAGCTGACACAGTCAGTGTAACGCTGAATGAATGTGTTGAACTCGAGACTTGCTGATTCGTTCACATCAGCCATTCATATATGGTTTTGTCTTCAAAATTCAAATTGAAAATTGGCTACGAATCCTAACTGACACTCAAATTCATTGACCAGTCGGAATTCCATACATGAACGGAGAGGATTAGTTTTATTTTACGTAAGTATGTACATATGCGCGTAGCCGATTTTCTCGGCGGAAAAAAAGTCAGCGACAACTGCCCGATTACCCAGCCCTGAGTCGAACAGGGGCTCTGCATGCTTCATAAAAATTTTCAATATATAAAGCAGATGTGGATTGTCCGCCACTGGGTCGAGATTAGCCGTGTTGGTATCCTGCATTAGCCAGGTACAAATCTAACTGGGTGGGTCAAGAATGTGCACGGGTGGGCGATCAAATTCGGTAAAGGTCGCACAGAAGATAGACTTGGCATGACCCTGCCCCGAGTTAGCTCTGCATACCCATACGTGCAAGTTCTAGTTGGAGCAGATGCGGAATATCCTCCACTGGGTCGGTATTACCCTGAACACTACCTGGAATAACTCAGGTAGCAATCTAACCGGATGGGTAGTGGGGTTGATGCTTGGTTGCCACAATGATAATTGGCTCCAAGTGCAGATGGAATGCTTGCTAAGGCTGGATAAGATTATGATTACATTTGATTATAATGTATTGTAATGGTAGGATTACAATTAAATACAGCTCAGCCATAATCTTGCATATTTTTAAGGTAATTTGATACGTTCAATTACATTCAATTACACCCAAATGGCTCAGAATCATGAGATAAACATGTTTATGGAGTCTGTAGCAGTACCTGAATGTTCCCCGCATAGCAATGGAAACTCCTAGGATCACTTGGAGCTCCACAATGGATAAATTTGCACAAAAGTTTGGTCGTGTTGATGACCTTTTCTTGAACGCGACTGATCACGTGCCTTCGTTGAACACTCAAAACGAGGGAAACACGGCCTACTCACGCTACTACCCGATTGGGAAGGTCACGTTTCTTCCGGCCAACTCTCGGCAACTGGACGCCTGAGCGTGCGGCGACCCATTGTCCTCCGTCACCGGTGCACAGGTCGGTGGCAAGTATTTTGGAAGCCTAAAGTGTTCTTGAGAAATGAGAGAAATTTGATTGAAGTCATTACGAACATGTGGAAAATAATTTTACAATTATGATTATAACCACATCGACTGTCGGGCATTAAATCCCTCTGCAAAGTGGCGAAGGACAACATACCAAAGAAACAAAATCCTCTTCGTACTCCCAGCGGTTTTTGCAGATTTCCCAGAGCTACGGCTCCACTGCAGAGACCACCGGTTATCGAGACGCTCGCGGGCATCAATGTCGAGCCCTTGGTGAACCATAATTGTGATGGCAGCTAGCTGATTGTCGTCGCCCACGCCGTACAGGTAGTCGACAGGCGAAATACCGTCGTCAATGGTGGTGGCATGCCGCTGGTGTATTTCTTTCAACTGTTTTAGTTGAAGGGATGAAACCCTCAACTGATCTAAAGGAATCTCCGAAGCAATGGTGCGCTGCTTCAGGGATGCATTCTTGGATCGAGAAGCTGTCCCTGGTGTATATTTCTACCATTTTTGAGATTTTCTTTATAGGTGGTGGCATCGGAGGAGTGTAGGGAAAAGGCTGGCATCTCGGTAGGGACGAATGTGAAGCTCATGGAGGCTGGGGAGGCAGAAAAATGAATAAGACAGGGTCGTGGGGGTAGTAGTAGGAAGAGGCGCAGTTTTACGCGTCCAAAACACGTCCATTCTGGGTGCACAATGGTAGAATACGGTGGCCACTCCGAGACGCGAACTTAGCCGAGTGATCGCGCCGCTTGATGGCCGTGATTCACGTGATGTCCCAATCGGGTACTGGCGTGAGTGGGCTTACATTCCCAAAACGAGTCGGACAACTAGTTGCAACTGCCGGGATATTTCTCTTTGGTCCAAGACAGCCTCGTAATTTCTAAATTTCATTGATCCTGAGCGCCCTGGGGCATCTTGAGTAGGATTGACCGTAATTGATTACCATTCATTAAATACAATTAAATACCTTGAGATTATGATTAAATATGATTACATTACAGTACGGCCTGCAGCCGTATTTAATCATAATGTTCCAGCCCTAATGCTTGCCCATACGCAGTCATGCGGTTCGCATTCGAGCTGTATGAGTGCTCCGTAAGAACGGAGGGTTCTGTAAAGGAGGGAGCCCTCAGCTAACTAAAAATAACGGGGCATAGAATATACCCTCCTCCACACGCGGACTTGCGAGGACCAAACTTCGCAGCCCATCAGCGCGCATGAGCGCGGGCGTTTCAAGCGCTCGTTTTTGGAAGAAGACGTGTGCTTGTCTTACGATTCCTTATTCGGGTCAGAATATATCAGTGGCAATATAATCTGGACTTTGCATAATTCGATAAGGAGCTCATGTACCTCCTTCTGATGAGGGAAGGAAAACAAACCATGGAGGCTGAATGACCAGCCCTGAGTCGAACAGGAGCTCTGCGTATTTCTGTTCCGCATATGAGGATGCAGCAGATGCGGACCGTCCGCTACTGTCTCTGTATGAGTTTCTTTGGTACCGGTGGGTGGGTGGGCGATTCAATTTGGGAGGGATGGCTGAAATTCGCTCCGGGCTTTGTCGACGCCCGACCTTTATTCACCGGCCAGTTAGAGTCATAGAGTCAACGCGAGTCAGCGACTGAATGAAATGGAAAGCAAGTAGAAAAGAAAAGAAAAGAAAAGAAAAAGAATGACGAGTGCGAATATAGACCCGAGCCCGAGTCGAACGGGCACCTTCTGCGGAAGACCTTGCCAAGCGTTTATTGCCTGCAGCCGCGGACCATCCGCTACCGAGTCGAACATATGTTTCTAGCGTCGAGTGTACCGTGATACGTGGATAAACTAATAATAATTCAACGCAGCCGGTGTAACGTGTTGAATGTTCAACTTGACATTTGCTGATTCGTTCAATCAGCTCTACATTGCCTTCGTCCCCTCTGCTCGCTCAGCCGTCAGCTTCGGGAAGATATCGTGAAGAGCGACTCGGGCTCGAGTCAAACGGCACATTCATAACCGTCAGTATCAGCCGGAACATATTCGAGTCGGTGTCACGCTCAACTCTACCCTTCATAAACCGGGGTGGCCCTGGGGTTCACCTAACTGCGACTCGAACTTGAGATTCGCCGGTAAGAATAGGGCGGAAGGAGCAAGTCGAACTTCATCTTCGCGCTCGAATCAGAGTCGCAGTACATCATCTGTCCGATCAAATCTGCGTCCACCGCTGAGGAAGTAAACAAGTCAATGGCAGCTGTGAGCGAAAATGAGATTAGATTCAACCCGCCGAACAGACGAGATAGATGAGAGCCGCCGGAGACGATCCAAGGAAAGTAGAGGCAAAGCAGCGAGCTATCCACTGGGGCAAGCGTTTGCGCTGACGTGGCGCCCTCGTTCCTAAACTGCTGCACCGGATGCCGCAGAGCTAACAGCTCGGTGCTCAGCCCCGCACCTGAAACTGACGACCGCTCGCAGCCTTGGCGGAAGCGCCGCGGGTCCGCTGCCGCCGCCGCACTGAGCGACAGCGGAGTCGTATTTTCCCTGGGCTTTGTAGTAGAAACAAATGTTATGCGAAGCTCGTCCGACGCAAGTCAGTACGATGGAGAGCAGGAGGTACATAATACAATACAAATCATCGCCGTCATGATCAGATTGTTCCATCGCAGAGTGCGACGGGATGAAACTCACAAGGTATATCGCATACTCCAAGGTATAACCTACTCCAACGCAGCAGCCCTCCTTGCCAGGAGCGTATCCCAATCCGGCAGCCCGAATATTAGCGGCAGGGCGTCCCAGTATTCGCGCCGCGCAAGCTGATGCGAAACCTGCATCGCGGCAAAGCACGCGCCGCACACATCCTCCCGCAGATTCGACCAATCGTGCTCGTCCCACAGATCAAGCACGCCCATGTCGTCCTCGCGCCAGTCCTCCGCGTCGCGCCGGTAGCCGACTCGCGCGGTGAAGCACGCCGCGGGGGACACGCAGCCCGGGATGCTAAATGGCGTCCACAGGAACGCGAGGACGCGGTTCGTCCAGGTGGTCTGGAACTGGCCCAGCGCATACATGCAGAGCAGGATGTCGGAGGGCGCGAGCGTCGCGTGCCCCGTGGCGGAGGCCACGCCGTGCACGAGTTCTTCCGCCAACAGCCAGCAGCAAGACGCAAGTGCGGTCGGGAGGATCCAGTCCGCCGAGACCTCCCGGGCTAAATTGACAAGGAGAATTGGATGGACGGCCCACTGTTTGACGCCCCATTGGTCCAGGGAGCTAGGACAGCGCTCAGATATGTGCCGCAGCGCGCGTTTCTTGAGCGGATCGACCTGATACTTCTGGCTCAGGCGAAGGACTCCAGATATAATGTGGAAATCGACGTCGGAGGGCCAGGCTTCGAAGAAACTGTAAAAGGTCGCGTCTTGAGCAAGAGAGTGGTAATATAGCATCCACCTACTCATAGTGAAAAATCGCCTTCAGAAAGTACGCGGTGTCGATTGCAGAGTCGGTGAGATGGACGACCGGGCAGCCGTCTATCGCCTCGCCGTTCTCGGGCTGCGGAAACGCGAGCATGTCGTGGAAGACAGGCGATTTGGCGGCCAATATACCGGGGAACACCCGGAATACTGAGCGTTCGGCCTGAATGATCAAGGTGGCATCTGAGAACCAAAGACTATCTTCGCGAACGAGTGGCGGAGGTACAACAGGCACTGCCGATGCGTTCTGCATGCCAAGTAGCGGCAAGTAGCTGTGGGGGAAAGAAGGAAGATGGACGTGTGGGTGAGAGGCGCAGCACCATTAGCTAATTGTTTGATCCGCAAGCCGTCGGCTCGTGTCGGCACGACAGTGCCGTCTGCGGTTCGTTTTCATGAAGCGGAATTCCGAATATAACTGCTAACCGCAAAAGGAAACAAAAAAGCAAAGGAAAATTAACGTGCACGGTTCATCTTGTCGAGGAAAAAGAAAAAAGGTCATTGCTACTTTTGCACGGCCCAGCCCTGAGTCGAACGGGAGGCTCTGCATAAGCATTGGGAGGCTGCCAACTGGAACAGATGCGGGCCGTTACTGGGTCTGTATTATTCTAGGGCGTTCCCTCCATAAATGAGGTTTAATCGGATGGTGTTCAACGTTCAACCTGCACCCTCGCGTTGAACAAAAGCACGGTGACAAGGCCACAATCTGCGCAATCCGGATGACAAAATGGTTACGGTCCAAGCAACGCAACTATAAATGATTGAGACGAACATTCATGAATGGACCCGAAACTGGAAAATTGCGGATCCGGCTTGTTTACTTAGCCTCCCTTCGGAGAGGCATGATCACCCTTCCGCTTCCCCTGCATAACCGCGTCCATTAACCAAGCAACCGGAGACCGCAGCAGACTACCAGACGCACCGCTGGGTCCAAGTATCCCGATAGCGCGTCCAGGTAACATCGTACACCTCGAACTCTATGTCGAGCAGCGCAGGCAGCTGCTGCGCGAGCGCCAGGACGGCGCGGTGTTCATCTTCGCGGGAGAGAGCGGACCGTGAGACCACTCAGTCCAGACCGGCTTGGTGATTCTGAGAGATACCAGAGATACGGGGAGGGAGATGAACCCTGCGCAGATGTAGTTGATGAGATCCTGTACCCCGTTCGTCAGTCGGCCGCACGTTGAAGAATAGAAACGCACGGAGAGGGATGTTGGCGCAGCGGTGGGCGGCTCGCACGAGACTGTAGGCGGGAAGGCACCGCCCGAATGACCTGGATGGACATCTGATGAGATCTGACTATCAAACGGTGTGGAACGCAAGGACGCACTGTACATGTATCCGTGAAGGAGGACATCAGGAATCCCCGGTTCAGGCTCGTCATCGGAATCTAGATCTAGCCGAATGACGGATCCGGGGACACGGTACCCTTGGAAGGAACTGAGCGAGTCTGAGCTCCCGTCGTCGGACAACTCGACCGTGCGTGTATCCAGCTCGTCCTCCGACGCCTCGATTCCCTCGTACTCCTCGGCCGAGTCGTCGCTACGGATGGACAGCGCCGGCTCCGCCTCCTTCAGGGCGAGCGACGATTCGCGGAGTTCTGGAAAGTGATTCGCGATAGCCGCCGAAAGCTGCACCGCAATCTGCATCGGTGCACCCAAGGAGAGCGACTGTACTGCGACCGAGGACTGCGCAAGCGCCACGAGGTCCCGTATTATGTCCTTCTCCGCTGGCTTGTTCTTGTCGTTGAAGCCACTCCCGCCAGCCAAGTCGATCACGGACACAGGCCGGCGGAGCGTGAATGGCGCCGCCAGGAGGCGCGGCCCTTTGAATGCGCGCAGAAGGGGGATGGCAGTCGGTGCAGGAAGAGTCTGCATGGAGCCCGAAAGGAACGATTTGGTGATTTCGAACTGCGTCAGCTGCGGGCAACGGTCCAGAACTTCCATGAACCCCGGCACGATCATGTCCGTCAACTCGACTGACAACGTGGCGAGATTGTGCAAGTTATGGGCTCCTTCCGAGAGTACACGGAGAAGGCCGCGGGCATCGGGGGAGTTGTGTATCTGGAGTGCGCGCAGCGTCTCCGGTGAGACGAGTTCCATGGGGGCGGCCAGGGTGAATATCCTGGTACCGGGAGAAAAATGTCGAGAGGGTCAACTTATTCAACGCCAAAAGAGGCCCGATGCGGGCGATTATATCGCAGGATTCCAGCGTCAGCTCCTCGAGTCGTGGAAGAGAGGAGAATGTCTCTCGGACTGGCGCATCGATTGTCATGCACCCCAAATATAACGTCCGGAGATTGTGATGGCGGCTGAGGCTGCTGTAGAAAGTGTTGCCGAGACTCTGATACGTTTCCTCCACCAGCCCGATGTTGAGAATCAGCGGAAGGTCGTCCACGAGACGGGCATAGCCCTGATTGCCCTGAAAATGCCAAGATCGGATGGAGGAGACGTGGGGGCTCGCCACCAGTTTTTTGAGCCGCCGGAGAGCCCGGTGCAAATTCTGGATGGTGGGGCGCCAAGACATTCGGCCGATGTCCTCTACACTTGGGGCGCGGAAGCGCTGGTGCTGGAACAGCAGGGGTTGGCAAATGGCTCGAAAGTAACGGCAGACGAGGACGAGGCCTTTTAGATCGTAACGGAGGGATGTGGACCAGCATCGGAGCCAGATTTCAGTCGGGATTCGGGACGTATAGTCGACGTTTTTATTCTGATCCATCGTGGTGCAGTCACAGGCAGTCAGTGACGGGACGTGCCGATACCCGGATCAGCGACAGTCACTGGGGACCATAGCCTTTTGCCTTTCTCGGCGTGGAGGACACGTGAGATTGCAGTCCGAATGATTAAAGGCCAAATCAATGCGGGAGGATACTTAATGATTTTTTTCGAATATAACTACCAAGTTCCGGGTCTATAGCAAAGGCCGGTCGATTCAGATTGCTATAGAGGTGGCCCGATTGTGTCGCTCGGGCTCAGGTCGAGATTTCTTGATGAGTCCAGGATACGAAGGAAAGGTGTTGTGGATTTTTTCAGAGGCCTAAGTCATTCGCCCGAGCCAGGGGATGAACACGACCCCCGAATCTTGGGAATCGGTGAAGAATTGGCGGAGAAATAAAAGACAAGCCGGAAGGCCGTTCGGAGATAAGAAATGATGTTCACACGCCGTCATCTTGAAAAACCTCCCACAACTTTCGATCGCCGCGGCAGCGGCGGCACTTTGCCTCCAAATTTGACTTACGGTGTCCTCATAGGTCGTATTCCATCCCATAGTCATCGTATCTCAGGATTCTACATCCCAACACCTTGTATTCTGCAACTTGCAAGTGGCCCACTACCTAGTTCGGCCCGGTACCCAGCCGCTGATAATATCACAAATTTCGAGTTATGTCCATGGGGCTCATGTGGACTTTACTTTGAGCCGGGCCAATTCGGGCTTGTATAGTAGTGTAATTTCTTTCTTCCCAATGGGCAGTACGGATCTGGTCTTATCCGCAAGGATATTATTAATATTCTTCCCCATCGCGGCGCTTCTACTGGGAATTTCAATAGATTGGACGAGGAGGGTGAGGAAAAACACGCACCAACTGATCACTTCACATTTGTAGAGCTTTGAACGACCGGATACTCTCATCGTCGCGCCGTCGCCGACGAACTGGGATCCCGAGGAACATCAACAAGCATATCATCAACCCGATCCCGACGCCGATTCCGACGATAGCGGGGGTGGGTAAGATGGGTCTGTGGATCACTTTCAGCTGTGTAGTATTTGATGTAGGTGCGCTCGAGGTGCATTCGACCCTCGCGCAGGTATTGCAATCCCTTGTCAGGAATTGAGCGGAGTTGGGAGCGAGAGGCAAGAGCGGTATACCTCTGGATCACGGCGCACTGCTGGCTTGCGTCGCAGTTGCAGGACGGGGTGTCCGGACACTCGATGCAGTTGTCGCTTTGGCGGGGAAGGAGGATGTCGAGCCTCATGAGACGGGGGAATGGTTCGCAGTATGGGGCAGGGAGGAAAGGAAGGGCACAAGGAGCGGAAGGAGAAGGCCGCAAGAGTGGAAGGCAGGACGGCAGGTAAGATGCTGTAAAGATATGAGTGGGCACTGGTCGTAGTTCCACCTACATAGACTTCTGACGGGATTCTGATACCTTTCGGGACCGCATCATGATACGTTACGAGAAGAAATATAGGCCGCTGAAAGTGCCAGTAGTGGATGCGGAATTTATCTATAAAGGTATATTGAGCGGATCACACGTTCTATTTGCGAGTACTGACTGTGGTATTGAACCTTAGGGCTGCCCATCGTCCCGTAAACGAGGACGGCCGTCAATTTAGAGCTTCGAGACGGGTACGGCCCGTCAAAAAATTGGTATTCGTTGGACCAGGAGACGGTACGGGACGGCAAAAAGACGGCCGTTAACCGTCAATTAACGGGACGGAGCCGAAGTGCGCAAGATTTGGACGTTGGGCGGGAATTAAAGCTGGGAGACTCCCTGAAAGTTCCATGCATACTAATTAATTCCTCAAGTGAAGTGTAAGGTATCGTCAGTCATATCATATAAATTTTCCGCCGTATACTTGTTTACGAAATCACAATTACGAACTGTCATATATATGGGAACCGGGCATCAGCCATAACCGATCCGGCATGTTTGTCCCTGCTTGCGCTCTGAATGAGCGAGATTTTTCAAGTTCTGCTGTGCCCCGGCCTCCATACGCACTTTACGAACTAATTTTGTAGAAAGGAAAGGTACAATGTATTCTTGCCTGCACGGCCCCAGCAAAAAATCACAAATTGAAGTTGAAATGAATTTATTCTGCCATATCCTCCCATTCGGCCTCGTCACCTTCAGAAAACCCAAATTCATCAGCAACCATAGACTCCAAAGGCTGCGTCGCAATTTAGAGGGGTGCACCAGTGCTCAGCTCGCTGCAAATCGGTCAAATCAAGTCCAATGATCGTCGAACGGCTCACCAATGGTGAATGAAGGTAGGTCTGATTCATCAGATACGAAGGTGCACCCCCACAAAGCACCTGATTATAGGTAAGACGCGACGCGACATGATTCAATAAACAACGCCAAAGGTCGGGCTCGGCGAAAAAATCTCTTGAAAATACCCTGCAAAGCCGCGGCTTTTTGGCTTGGCTTTGGCTTGAGAGAGTCTCAGGCCGGGCCAAAAGCCAACCCAGGCCAAACTTTTGGCTTGGCTTTGGCCTTGGTACCAAAGCCAAAAAGCCGCGGCTTTTTGGCCTGAGGCCAAAGCCAAAACATCACTACTCACCATCGAGCAAGCTCGCGTGCTCGTGCCTCCAAGACCAAGGTTCTCCTCTGCTCAACAAGCTTCATGTTCTTCCACAGCATTTTCAGCAGGATTGCGTCCTTCAGCACATCCCCATAAATGAGCAATTGCTCCTTCAGCGCAGCCGAGGACATGGTTTGGATCTTGCTGAGATCAAACTCGAATTTTGTGCCGGCCAAGCGAACTTCTTTCGTCTTCTTTCGTAATGCGGTTTTCCTTCGTCGTGCGAGCGCAGTTTCAGCCTTCTCCCGCTGGAGCGCTGCCCACGCCTTTCGAAATTTGGCCCTACCCCCACTTGCGCCATCTTTCCGGACCTCCCGCATCACAAATTTTGCTACCGCGGCATCGCAAAACTTCTTGATGAAAGCCTCTGTATTGTTGCGCTCGGTCCGAGTTTGGTTCGAGAAGGAGACGGCGGTGGAGTTCGGGTGATACTTCATATGTCCTCTGTATGATCCGAGCATCAGGGTGTTTCAGAATTAGATATTTAAGCCTCAACTTGAGCCTCAACTTGGACCCCAACTTGGCATCAAGTTGGGGACCAAGTTGGAGCCGAAACCAAGTTGGATGTCAAATCGTGCATAGGACCTCGACTTGACATCCAACTTGGCCCCAACTTGGGCCTCAACTTGTGCCCCAACTTCGCTTATTGGGCCTGCATCACATCTTTCTGATACCCAAATGTCAACTTTGCCTCAACTTCGCGAAATCATTTACTTAGGTGTTTGTAAAGGATATACATGTATAAGGGTCCAAATGCACATTTATTAATGCCGCAACTTTTTTTTGTTCCCGCAACTTTTTTTCGTGTTTTCGTGCTAATGCCGCAGCTTTTGGACCATTTTGGAGGGTTCCACAAAACTTGTGAGAACTCGGTATCCCGCAACTTTTTCTCTTCCGATGCCACAACTTTTTTTTCGTCGAGTTCCTGCAACTTTTTTTTTTCTGAGTTTCCGCAACTTCTTCGGTATGGCGGTCCCGATGCACTTTTATTCCCGCGCAAAACTTTTAGGTCTCCGCCCCTAAAACTCGGTGTTTCCGGTCTCCCGCGCTAAAAACAGCCACCCCGATGGACAGTTTTTGATGCGCGCAACTCGTACCTCCGCGCAAAAGAAACTCGACCCCGCGCAAAAGAAAGTCAAGTCCCGCGCAAACAAAAAAAAGTTGTCCCCGCGCAAAATAAAGTAATGTTCAGATCCCGCACAAATTAGATCTCAACAGGGACTGATTGACAGTGTTTCCCACGGAATCAGGTTACCAAAATTTATTGTGACTGGACTGGTGTTTTGTCTGGATGATCCTGCCATCAGGAAGATTCAATAATCGGGACCAGACTGTTGATTGGCCTTGAATACGGACAGGGTAACACTTGGGTTCCATCACTGGTAGCCCCTGCGCCACCGATATTCATTGAGCATCTAATATCTGCCATCAGTGCTACTACGCCGACGATCATCTTACTTCAGTGCAGCCGTACACAACATGGCCGAGATCACCGAGCCACCTTCTGAACTAAATATGACCTCATGTGCTTGCCTCTTGTTGCCCCCAGACACACAACCGCTCTTCTCCCAGCTTGTGTTCACTCTTCCGTACTTAGCATTGTTCATTGCTGTGGTGAATTACCTCCTTGCCAATGTTTGACCCCTCCTGCTTGTACTCATCGTGCAAGTGATTTAATGCAGATTTCGAGCACTTAGATCCTAGTTCATGCCTATTCTTGCTAGTCAGTGTGAGACTTGAAAGGCCGACAAGTCCGGTAGCTGTGGCTTTTATGAGTCGAAATTCAAGGAAATCAGAGAGTGTACATGTACCCCTTGGCAAGTTCAGAATAACAGTTGGAATTGGGGGACTATGGCGAAGCAACGGTGTTTGTCCATTAACGGAAGCTATTGAATAGGCAAATAATATTATCGTCTATGACTGGTAAGCAACTCGGTCGCAAAATTGAAGTACACCACCACTGCGACCACCTACTTAAAATACTTGAAAGTAATATGGGTTGACAGCCGGAACATCACAGAAGTTTCAATCTGCTGGGGCATAGAATTCGCGTAGAATCCCGCGTAGACATTCGTTGATGGATACGGAGCAGAGTTGGGCAGGCAGTGCTTTTGATGTCAACATGTTGTCCGAGCGAGCCTAATCCCATCTCTTGTCGGCTCATGTCCTGGCTCGCCACCTGCACCCTTGGCTCAACTCCTTTTAGCTACTACTTAGTCTACGATAATGGAAGTCATGCCAAAATTGAGCTGCCGTTGTCGGCAATCAGCATTTCAATGATCGGCACGTTTCGGCAGCGCGATTTCTGAGAGCGGCATTCACTCTCATTCACTGCAGGTCACCAATATGATGTGTACTCTGCAATGTGTATTAGTTCTCAATTGATTCACAACACAAAAGTACTAGGCATTTATTAGTGTACAAAGAGTACCGGAGGCGGAAAGTCAACAGTGAAGCGAAACACTGTCCCGTTCACTACCTTGAAGGTTCCCAGTGAGCCCAATTGTTTGTGGTATTGCTTTTTAAGACACAAACTCCCATTCACAAAGGATTCTGCTTCACAATGGACAGATTCTGCTGTAGACTGATTGTAACAAGAGGGGGACACGGAAAGTCGCGACGCATTTTGAGTACGAGCCGGTTTGGCCACTTATAGTTATGATGCGGCCCGAGATGTTCATCAATTCTACCATCTTTCTACGATTATTTTACCCGTATCCATCAACATCAATTCTACCTGACCTCTACCCGACCTCTACCCGACCTCTACCCGAGGTTTGATCCCAACGGATTGAACGCTCTCGAACATCATGATCATCGAAAGCCAACTTCCATTCGGGCTCAAGAGATTCAGTACTGATTGTGAGAATCATTTGAGACTGGAGATCCGCTGTGGCCCAGTTGACTACTGCTCGGAGGAGTTCTTGGTTGTTGAATGGCATAGTTGTCGACCTCGGTTACTCAACATCTGAATTTGATGGAGTCAGTTGGACATTCAACACCATGAATAAGCAAACGGTCTAGAACCGAGATCTGAACCTAGAAGGATGCAAGCAGAGTTTCAGCCTTTTGCGGCCCAGCTGTAGCCGTGGCTTGGGTGAGTTGAAATCCAAGGAAATCAGAGAGTGTGCCCCTTAGCTGTAGGCGGCCGACAAGCTCGGAACGACGGTTGGAATTGAGTCTGATGGTCCGTGGGAAACAGTGTCGATCAGTCCCTGTTGAGATCTAATTTGTGCAGGATCCATTGTTATTTTGCGCCAGATAACTTTTTTTTGGCGTGGGACTTGATCACTTTCTTTTGCGCGGGGTCGAGTTTCTTTTGCGCGGAGGTTCGAGTTGCGCGCATCAAAAACTGCTCCATGGAGGTGGCTGTTTTTAGCGCGGGAGGCCGGAGATCACCGAGTTTTAGGGCGGAGACCTAAATATTTTGCGCGGGAATAAAAGTGCATCGGGACCACATACTTCGGACAAGTGCTAGTCAACACCACCCTCATACTGGAACTGGATTTTACGTGATTTTTTGATGCCTTAGGCAATAACCCTCCTTGCTCGGCAGGTGAACGACCCCAAACCGACGTGATGCGACTAGCACGTGGTTCTAGAAATCAACCCCGACCTGACGATCACCAGCATCAATGATCGATTACACATGCCGCTGATGCCGCCGGTTTCCGGTTGCCGATATGGCCATTTCCCGAATGGACTCCTTACGAGCTATTCTGAGCTTGCTGATGGCTCTAATCAAGCTGGATGGCATTCTGGAAATATGGGGACTCTTGTCCGAAGAAGTTGCGGAAACTCGGAAAAAAAGTTGCGGGAACTCGACGAAAAAAAAAAGTTGCGGGAACTCGACGAAAAAAAAGTTGTGGCATCGGAAGAAAAAAAGTTGCGGGAATACCGAGTTCTATCGCGTTCCCGATGTTGCATAAATCAAAACACCGCGTAAACTTCTGATGCCGGAAACTTTTTTTACCAAAAATTCAGAATACCTTCATACCTCATATTTGAGTGGTACTAGTTGCTAGAATGCATCTCTGAGCTGAAACGAAGTCACAAGGTCCTCCCAATCGCCTGCGTTGAAGCATTGATGGCCAGCGGACAATCACGTGCCATCAAACACGTCAGACGCTAATTAAACCGAGAGCTCGGCATAGTCGGAAGAGACCTTGCTTGACCGAAACAAGTTTCCCTTTGTGTCCTGCTAGCTCCTGCTCGCACTCTTGATTAATGTTGGTCCTAAGCAAGTCACCCGGCAATAGCCGGCAATGTGTGATGCCCAAGGATTTAGCCCATCTGTACGTAAAAGTCTCTGATTGGCTCGGGAGAAGGCGGATCAATGGGTGGGACAAGATCAGAGCCAATTATGAGTGTGGAGAGACCTTGACAAGCAAGGTAATTTTAATAAACCATGCACCTGGGAACAACTGCCTGCCAAGGTGTTAATTTTTTTATTACTAATTTACGACTCATGATAAGTCACGGTATGGTTTGCTTGGTCTCAACCACCAAGCCACCCCACAAGCTCAACACCTTGGCAGGCAGTAATGTTGCTCCCCAGGTGCATGGTTTATTAAAATTTAGTTAGCGTCTGGACGTGTTTGATGGCACGTGATTGTCCGCTGGCCCTCAATGCTTCAACGCAGGCGATTGGGAGGACCTTTTGACTTTGTTTCAGCTCGGAGATACATTCTAGCAACTAGTACTACTCAAATATAAGGTATGAAGGTATTCTGAATTTTTGGTAAAAAATTTTCCGGCACCAGAAGTTTGCGCGGTGTTTTGATTTATGCAACATCGGGAACGTGATATGGAACCCTCCAAAATGATCCAAAAGTTGCGGCATTAGCACGAAAACACAAAAAAAAAGTTGCTGGAACAAAAAAAGTTGCGGCATTAATAAATGTGCATTTGGACCCTCATAGGATTGGTCTTAATGAATGTAATACCTTTCCGAGAGGGAATATGAGTTATATTCCAGTTCAAATACTGGAACCTTTATATAATCAGTCACACACAAGCTTTCACCAATGAAGTCTTAGATTTGAACCAGAGCTAGCGTCGTAGTTCAAATATGTAAGGCTGCTGTCAAAGCGAAGAGAATAGATGAGCGCTGGCGGCCCGGGTTGAGTATCCCGCAGGTAGCGGTAAGTGAAGGTTTCACGGTGGTTGGATTGCAAATAGTAGATGATAAGATTGTCTTCACAGAGGGGAAAGACACCCTTTATATACGTAGAGCTACAGCTATGACTCAGACGGAGTCAGAGAATAATGACTCAGTGCCCGAGTCAAGATGAATGACTCGATGCCCGAACGATGACCGGGGTTCGGACACGGAGGCGAGGCAGTGTTCAACCGTGAGAAATAAATATTAAATACGAGGCATGTAGGCTCGAATATTGGCCTACCTGCACAAAGTGCCAAGATTCATCACAGTGCTTCACAAACAAGGCCCCAACTTGAACACCAACTTGGCTCAAGTTGGGGCCAAGTTGGGGTCAAGTTGAGGCTCAATTTGATGCTCAAATATCTAATTCTGAAACACCCTAATAGCTGAAGTTTGCCTCATCAGTATCGACAAGCGCGAGGTCGTGGATCCCACCGACACTGGTTACGGATATAAGGTGCACAACGGTATCTGACTCACGCGAACGGTAACCATGCCTAACTTGACCCAGGCAAAAGACGCGCCCGCGCCCCCCGCTTCCCGCGGCCGTGCGAAGCATGTCCTAGTCGGCCGCTGGGCGGGCGACCGTGTCCTCGCAGACGAATACTGCGGATACGCGAAGGACTATCTCCCCGCGGACCTGATCGCACGATACCCCGACAGCGACCCCGATGTCGGTGTCCTCGAATTTGCGCTCACAAACTTCAAGCACGTGGGCCTCCCGGGCTACAAGCACAAGGGCGCGGACGATGGACGACACGCTTTCCCCCGTCGATCGCGTCTGGGTCGTGCGCAATTTGACGAAGAAGTGCTACGCGCGCGGGGATGTGCTCGTCAAGGCGAAGTATCTGCGCGGACCGGACGTCTCGGGCGGCCTGGGGCTCGGGATCGCATCTGGGCGGAGATCGGTGGCGCGATGTCCGCGCGCGTCAAAGGAGGCAGAGGCGACAGGTTTGATATCCAGCCGCTCGCAGCCGTCGAAGATTCGGAGGACGGGACGGAGTGGGCGGATCTGAGCAAGGAGGCGAAACGCTGCGTGCGCACTTTCGAGCAGGATTACGACATTGACCAGTACTGATCGTACAATAGTCCTATTTTTTACGACATCGAACGTATCAATGGTCGATAACACAATACTCGAATTGAAACAGGGTCTCTCTCCTGCGTGAGCATCCATGCAGGGTGCGGACGAAAAATACACGGAGCCCTCCTCAATCATGGTCTGGTCCCGAGTCGAACGGGGTTCGCTGCTGACTTGACTCCTGCAATGTGATAGAACTCGAGTGCGGACCATCCGCCACGAAGCCTGTTCCACTATCGTAGTACCTCCTGATGCGCAGTTGAACTCCGGATGAGTCGGGAGCGGGGTCGCGGGATATTAAACTCTCGCAGAAACAGGCCATGGAAAGCCCCACGGATGAGATTGGTTAAAATGTCCACAGGACGGAGAGAAGGTATATAGAAGAAAAGTTACACACCTCTTAGATCACGGCCTACTCCCGAATCGAACGGGGAGCCCACTGCAAAGAATACAGGGGATACTGGATGTGGGTGCGGAATGTCCGCTACTAGGCCTGTCCTACCCATCCGAATATTGGGCAGTTATAAGGGTGTGTCGGCGCACCTGAGTCTAAACAACGGAAGCGAGCGAAGTGCTCCAATGTTTGATCGCCATTTATTCTGCGTAGTTTGTTCGAATAATCCAAGGTTGTGCTTCACTCGCGACCAGGGAATAGCGAAAAAAGCTTTCGTGTTTGGCTGAGCTCTGCAAACACTTAAGGATACAAAGCGATGGTGCGCTACTTATCTATCCTCCAGAATATTCCCAACACAGTTCAATTTGAGTTCAATACTGTATCTTGATTGCTAGGGTGATTAAATATTGAGACGGTAGGGTATGCGGAGGTATGGGCGATATATGGGCGATATACTGTTCGAAAAATAAAGTATGCAATGGGACAAAAAACACTATGTGAAGAATGTTCTGAGAAAAAAACACGATGTATTTTGGACCCGAAAAAACACCATGCAAATACTTCCAAGAAAAACACTTTGTCTCTTTCAAGGACGGCAAAAGAAGCAATGCACCCTTGGTTGAGTTGGTCCTCCAACTGAGTGGCTTCCCATAAGGCTGAACTTTCCATAATTGTGCATGTGGTCTGAGGCTCTAGCTGCAAGTCTATATCCACCGGAAATCACTACGAATATTTTGAGCTCCAAATGGTTGTATTGATAACGCCGAGAGCCGTCTCGCCGGGATATATAAATTTCTTCACGAAAATCGCACTCGACTGTATGCAGCTATGGATTTCCACTGTAGAAGATATGAGCAGACCACCCGCCCCCAAGCCTGCGAGTACCTCCCGATGTGCAGTTGAATTCATACTGACTAAAGTTGAAGTTCTAGCTAGATACGCCCTGTAATCAGGCCATAGCCGTCGAAAGCCGCGGATGGGATTTCTTAGAGGATGGTGAGCGGGTAGAGCCAAAATAACAGCGCTTTCCATCCAGTGGCCTAGTCCCAAATAGAACGGGGATCCCACTTACAATGGTTTACAAAAGCCAGACTCGCATCATTGGTGGGTGCGGACCATCCGCTACCAGGCCTTCACAAGTCTGTTCGAGGACGGGCAATATGCCAAAGTTCAAGCGCATAGCGAAGGGAGTCAATAGTCGAATGTCGAATTCGAACAACAGCTAAGCAAAGACGAGGAAGAAATAAATACATGAACTACGCCACGGCGCCGTCCTTCGAACTCAGAATCTCCTGCGCGATCTCCTCCACTATATGCCCTGCGTGCTCCGTCTCTAAGATCTCCCGCGCAACCTGGTCTACGATTTCCTCTGCGAGCTCCTCTTCCTCCTCGCCGCCCCGCATCAAAATCTCCGCCTCGCGCGCGATGCAGCGCAGCCGGCGGCAGTCCCACGGCGTGCGCTCCGAGCCGCCGTCGCGCGACGTGGTCTCGAGCCGCTCCGCCTCCTCGCGCGCGAACCATGCGGGGCGCGCCGCGTTGGGGCTGCGCACGCGCAATTCCACCGCGAAGGAGACGCGCGGTTTCGTACTCGGGCTGATCTTGGGCTTGGAATTGGTGTTAGGGCTCGGGATGGGGGCGGGGGCGACTTGGAGGAGCGCGGCGGTGAACGTGCGGGACCGGCGCTGGCTGGAAACACGGAAACGGAGCGAGGCGCGGGGCGGGGGCGAGAACATGAACGAGCGCTGGGGGGAGTCGGGCGAGGCCGCGGTGGAGGTGGGCGAGAGGAGGAGGGGGGACGTCGTCGGGCTGAATGCCATCGGGGTGAGAGCGAGCACTTGGGGCGGCGGGGAGAGCGCGTCGACACCGAGCATTGATGGCTCGGGAGTAGAGTCCGGCACGGTGAGGAAAACTTTCGGGGAGATGGGCCGCGCGGCGGCAGTGGGCGGGACCGCGTTGTTCTCTGAAATGCGTGGCGAGCTAGACGGGGAGTGGAGAGTGTACGCGGTGTCGAGGAACTCGGTAACTGCGTCCCAGAGTTCGGAAGCGTGGGTGGTGAGCGCCGATTTTGGCTGCGTCTGTGCTGCCGCGTGGATGATCTGCGCGCGTTCACTCAAGACGTAGGTGGACTGGACGCCGCCGGCACCGGTGAGCCCGAGCCCGAGGCCAAGACCTGCGTTTTTCCACTGTAGTTCGTCAGGGGTAGTGGCCTGGGTTTTAGAAATGAGCGGCGTGCAGGAGGGGATACATATAGGAGCGACGCGCACCACCTGTCTCGTAAACGCATCCGTGTGCTCTCTGGCGCCGTTGAAGGAGACTTGAGGCGAAAAAAAAGCAGGACTCGTGTCGGGAAAGGAGGAAATTGGGTCGAATACGGGGGATCTGTCCATCGAATGGGCGCTGAGGGCCGACGGAGAGAACATAACAGGGGAGAGCAGCATGTTGTGAACGGTGAAAGTAAGCGATAAAGACGAAGATAAAGTTGAGATGAAGGTGAAGATGAGTGTAAGAAGAGAAGGGCGCGTTGAGGACAATAGGGGGCGGGTGAGATATGCTTCCGCGGATGTGGGTGTGTTTGAGACGATCGGAGACAGGAGCCGCGGTCAAGCTTAACTCTGTACTTACATGGCGTGCTCTTTAAGACGGCATAATTCTGGGCAGAAGGGATACGGATCCCCAGAAGGGAAACAAGGCGTTGAGGAAACCGGGATAAGTAAAGACAAGGAGAAACGAAGAGAAGTGTGTCGGCCGTGTTACGCCGATGCTCACGGGACCACGTGTTCATTCGGCATCGTCGGCAAATCGTCGGCTTTATTTAATGCCCAATTCAACTCTCTTGTTCATCGCACTAAGAAAATCATCCGAACATACGCTTCAGAGATGAACAGATGGAAAACCATGAAGGTGCGTTCCGAATTCAATTGAGCACTCAGGAAGAAGAGAAAAATGCGCCGATATCCGCATTTCAGGACTCGGCCCGAATCGAACGGGCACCTTCCGCCGTGCTGCAACCCTTCGAGAGAGGATATGGTGGGCAGATGCGAACCATCCGCCACCGAGTCGGTATTAGCCTGGCTGGTCCCCTGTATAAAATATGTGTGAGTTGAACGGAGCAGGGACTTGGACTTGGATTCCGACTGGGACCACGAATGTTGCAGCGACATGCCAAAATTTTTGGGGCGGGAAAATGTACATTCATTAATGATATGGGCGGATTATGCTATTGAATTGGCGTTGGGAGTTCGATGAGGCTCGTCAACTGCCCACAATAATTAAAGCGAAAACAGACCACCTGGATGATCCGGTCCCAAATCGAACATTCTCAACCAATGATCTACTGCAAATTCAATATTGAACTCTGTTTCCCGTCTTGTTTACCTCGCTAACAAAATCACCCGAACATACGCGTCATAGCTGGATTCTGAACAAATGGAAAACCATAAAGGCGCCGTTCGAATTCAATTACAGCCGGTTGCGGAACTTAGGGCGCGGCCAAAATTTCTTCTGTTTTGGGCTGTTTTTGACAGTTTTCATCGAATCCCTTGCCCTGAGCTCGTTTCTCGGTATACATACATAAGGATTATATGGGCGGATTCCCGCTGCGATTCCGCAGAAGATGTGGCGCTCCGATTTTGTTTATCATCATTTCATAAAATGTAGTATATAATTTCGTAGTTTTTGTTCAGGTCCCCTCCTGTACGGGGAGGACATGTTGAGTCAAGTTATACCGTGTTTTGGGAGGACCTCACAGCTACCCGAAGAGGACCTCGTCGGCAAAATGTGTCTATCACACCTCATATCCGCACATAATGCAATTTAAACTCGAATTTTGTAAATGTACTGTATCTTGCTTGGGACTGCTGCCCGCTGCTGCTCTCTGATTCAGGACGCGGACTGTACACATCTGCACTCATTAAATAGTACCCCCGAGATCTTTTACGGTTCACATTTTCTCTATCGGCATCCATTCGGCGACACAACGCGCCCCCAATATGACTGTTACTGGTGACTCCACATGCCTGTGACTGATCGCTCATATTGGGGCGCGTCGCGTCGCCGGACAGAGGCACACTGGGGAAATGTGAGTCGTAGATTGTCTCATAAATACAAACTAAGGGGCGTCGGTGTATGCGCTTCACACGCTGGGGCAGGGAGCAGTAGCGGGCAGGGGTACCAAACAAGACACAGTACATTTACGAAATTCGAGTTTAAATTGCATTATGTGCGGATATGAGGTGTGATAGACACATTTTGCCGATGAGGTCCTCTTCGGGTAGCTGTGAGGTCCTCCCAAAACACGGTATAACTTGACTCAACATGTCCTCCCCGTACAGGAGGGGACCTGAACAAAAACTACGAAATTATATACTACATTTTATGAAATGATGATGAACAAAATCGGAGCGCCACATCTTCTGCGGAATCGCAGCGCGAATCCGCCCATATAATCCTTATGTATGTGTACCGAGAAACGAGCTCAGGGCAAGGGATTCGATGAAAACTGTCAAAAACAGCCCAAAACAGAAGAAATTTTGGCCGCGCCCTAAGTTCCGCAACCGGCTGTAATCACTCAAGAAGAAGAGAGAAATGCGCCGATATCCGTATTTCAGGACTCGGGCCCGAATCGAACGGGCACCTCTGCGGAAAGCTCACTATCAACCGATGATCTACTGAAGATTTGGACCATACGCTACCGAGTCGATGTGAATGTGGCCAGTACCGTGAACAACTCAAGTAATAATTTAACCTGGTCAGGGCCCGGCGTTGGATGCTAAACGTGAAATGCGGCGAGTCTGTGCGAAAAATGCACTCTGTTGAACTCCGCACCCTGTAAACTACAGATCTAGACAACTTGAAGCTCATTGTGTGTTTGAACTAGCACTCATTCCAGCGCTTAACAACAAGAAACTGGTTAAAGGGGTCGAACGGGCGGCTTCTGCGTACCTCCAGCGGGTTGTCTCTCGGCGTACCAGATGCGGACCGTCCGCCATCGGGTCGCATTAACCTTGTTGATACGTGGCGTAAACCTGGACGAGCCCGTAGCAGATTGGTGAGAATTTGAGATTGGTCGGGGCGGGACGTTGATAATTCGACCCACTTGGATGGGTTGTGCCCTTTGGTACGATTCCGGAGTGAACCACGCGGTCTGGAACTTTTAATGGGTCGGGGCGGGGAAAAGCAGCCTCCCGAATTGCGGAGTCAATACTATCACGCGCTGGGAACCTGGGCACCTTAAGGGTTTTGACCCGTTAACAACTCCCTCGAGAGACTTTTTAAACATCTGAAAGTTTTAGATGGTAGGCGCGCATCCTGGGAAGAAGTTGAGCCTATTTGGGGCGTATTTGGGGACATTTTGAAGGTGTGGTGAATTTAGTTCGAGCGAAACTCCCGAAAGGGCAATTATGGGGAACCTGGGCACCCATGCAAATTCATTGTTGCCAGCTCATTTAATGCCATTATGCTGCTTTATGATGTTCAGGGGATAAAACTACAGTATCACAGATGCCAAAAAGGTATGTTGGACCTAGAAAAATGGTAGAACTGAGTGCTTACGATGCCAAGCGCGTGCGACGGGATCCATACTGCTGATCAAACGACTGCCGTGCAACAGTGAGTGAGAGGACATAGTCGCCCAAAATAAGCTGCAAACAGCTTTATAATAAGTAGATGGACATACTTGGCCCAGGGATCCACTCCTGAGTCGAACTGTTGAGAACCCGGCATTTAGACATTGGTACTAGAGAAAATCAGCTCATTTGGTACATGGTCGATGCTAAGAGAGACATAAAACAGATAGAATAGTAGTCGAACTTCGAAACTGAAGCCTTATACATCATAATAGACTATGTGGAGCTCTAGATCGATAGGGTCAAAAGGTTGTTTGATATGGAGGTCGCGGCGGTGAGGTATTTGAGGGCACACCGTGTTTATCCGGGAGGTTTTATAAGGGGGAAAGCGAATTTCCGGAAGCCCTTGATGTAGGTGATGAGCTCGAGATTTTTGCGGTTAGAACGAGCCCCAAAACTTGTGGATCGACCGAGGAATGGTGGAGAAACAGGTGAAATGGCCTCTCGGCATTAAGAAAATGATGTTCTCACCCTCCGGCCCGCGATCAAACGAGGCACAGCTTTCGATTAACGCAACATTCCGCCTCAAGATTTGGCATAGATGGGCGTCAGGGGTCGTAGTCCCTCCCCCAAGTCAAAGTTGTTAACATTTGGTACTATTCATCCATATATTTGGCAAGTGCCCAGGTTCCTAGTGTGCCCAGGTTCCTAGTCAGAGATAGTAGAAAAAATGAAATAAAAGAGCTCAGTGAAGACTCTGCTGCTAATACGACGCGCAGATGCGGACCATCCACTATATAGTCGGTATTATATTTGGAGTCTGGAACTGAAATTGTTTCGAGCAATGGGGTTGAACAATAGTCTTGATTCGTGGACAACTAGGATATACAGTAATTCACATTTAGATTCATACAGGGGAGAGGTGGGCGCCGTGGTGGCGACGATGGTGGTAGTTGCGGGGGTAACATCGGGCGGCGTGGCGGGCAGGGATGGCGTAGCCGCGCACGCAACCTTCAACCCATTCGCAGACGCTGCGAGCCTGTCCGGTTGGAGGGAGTCCGGCGCGCTCGCGGGCACGGTCCCTACATACGCATTGAAGTTGTACAGCCCGCAGGGACAGACATTCTGGATCCGCTTGAAGCTCGTCGCGGCCACCACCTGCGCGCCGTTGCGGGTCAGCGAGAAGCTCTGCGTCCCGAGATGGAAGGAGACCGAGAATGCCGAGGCGCGCGCGGGCGCGGAGTATGTGTAGGCTGTGCCGCCCGAGTTGACGACGACCGTGCTCGGGGCCGTGAGCAGAGTCACGACGAAGATGTTGTCCAGCATGCTGTCGAATCCGTCCGGGCGGCCCTCGAAGTAGTTACCTGAGGTGTTGTTAGCGGCCTGCATGGTGGTATCGGTGGAGTCGCAGTTGAGACCTTTGGGCGCGACGCGGTACCAGTATATTAATTGGTCGCTAGCAATGAATGAATTGACTGAAGTTGCGCCGATCTTGTAGGCCGAGATTAAGAGCTTCGCCATGTCCACCCATCCGCTGTGGGGCCTCGTTACAGAGAGACTTGCAACTCGGAAAAAATGAAGCGCACGCATATGTCGTTAGTCCATTTAGAACTGCCATCGTCCGTGTGCTGCGAAGGAAGCGGACCGATATAGTGAGATTCACCATAACTTAATGGTGGGCAGGTAAGCAAAGACATGGAAACAAAGGAAAACAAGAATGGCGCACTCGTTCCACGTAATGATTTCAACGAAAGTGGGTTGAAGGGCGAGGATTTCTACCCAGCGCATGTACCAGAGAAGATCACCCGGGAATACCCAGTTCTTGCTGAACGAAACCTCTGGACCAAAGTGGGTTGAAAACCAGGGGGAGGTGGCTGTGAATGGACGTCGTTCAGCAAAAGGTTATTAGGCGGGCGTTGAGAAACTCACGAGCGATGTATCCTTTCCCCGCCAGCGTCGACTGTAAGGATTGATCCCCAGAACTGACGGTAACAGTAACGCCTCCGTTCGGAGCCTTGTTATTTCTGTTACTCTCCCACCCGACCCAATTAAGCGCCCCGTCGAGCGCGCTGAAATCTCCCTGCCTAGGATGGAAATTGGGCGCCCAATAGATATCGCTGCCCGCAGCTGCGAGTATGGCTGAACCATCAACGCCATCCCCGGCAAACGAAGATGCAAACACATTGTTGTTGGCGAAGAGCTGCGTGGGGAGCCCCGCGTACTGCGCGATCTTCGCGCCGAAGGCGCTGCCCTGACTGGTGTTGTACCAGTTGAAGTCGAAGGAAATGAAGACTTGCGTGCCGTTGTTGGCCGCGGAGGCGTACGCGAAGCCGAGCTGCATGTCGGTGTAGTCGTCAGTGAGCATATCGTCGTCGAACGCCGCGGCGCTCGAGCGGTCGGAGACAACTCCGATCTGGAAATACAAAAGGAATTTGGCAGGCAAGGCTTTACGGTGCGCACCATGAACACGATTGACTGCCGTGCAAAATGGGCTGAGGAAATCAAAGTACGTGCCAGCCATTGAAGCCGTTTGACGACGATCCTGAGGTCGCAACCTGTGTGTGTGATGGATAAACGCACTTTTGGGCAGATAGGCAATTATTTATCTCGTGTTTTAGCCTACGTGCCTCGTATTTAGTATTTATTTCTCACAGTTCAACCCACTGCCTTTCTGACTCAGGTCCCGCGATTCCAGTGCTTGGCAGTGCAGGTTGGAGTCACTTTCGAGTCAGTCTGAGTCATTTGGTTGTGACTCACTCAGTAGCTAGCAGTATATAAAAGGCTTGACCTCTGCCTGTATGACCATCTTACCATCTACTACTTGCAATCCAACCACTGTGAAACCTTCACTTACCGCTACCTGCGTAATACTCAACCCGGGCCGCCAGCGCTCATCTATTCTCTTCGCTTTGACAGCAGCCTTACATATTCGAACTACGACGCTAGCTCTGGTTTAAATCTAAGACTTCATTGGTGAAAGCTTGTGTGTGACTGATTATATAAAGGTTCCAGTATTTGAACCCAAATATAAGTCATATTCCCTCTCGGAAAGGTATTACATTCAGTAAGACCAATCCATTCAAGGTTATCGCTTACCCCGCAATACCCATTTCCTTTACAGTGATGCTGGAATAACTGTACAGATCTCAAGGCTCCACAGATATAATATGACGCTGAATGGAACTAAACTCTTTTGTCCGAGGGTCGGTCACCCAGAAGCGACGAGATGGGTGTCTGAAATGCTCGGCGCACCGTTTGACTCCGCTGGAGGACCACCCACAGTTTCTCGCTGGAAGTGAACGGCCCCGTGTCAGTGGTAAATGGGGATTTGATGAATGAGAAATTCAGGCCAATGTTCCCTGGAGGGACAGTTCGGGGCCCGATGAAGATGAGGAGAATCGCCAGAGAATTTTTCGCGATTCTGAGAGATAGCACGGATAGTCCTTCATAATCCAAACAGGGTCTTGTGGCTGGTATTGTAGGCTTAGCGTCTTTTGCTGTCTGGAGATTCACATGAAGCTAACCACACGCTGTGATGGATATTGGCTTATTTCGAGTCATTTACCCTCCATGAACTCTCGGTTGCGCAAGAACAGCTAAATTTATCGAAGATCGCCGAGATGCCCGAGACAGTTCCACAGGCTCGGGCATTTTCCTCGGGCACTGCTCGGTCACTGCTCGGGCACTGAGTCATTGCCTCGGGCATGGAATCACTGCTCCCCGAATCCACTCGAGTTAGTAGCTATATTTAGAGTAGTTCTACGTATATAAAGGGAGCTCTTCCCCATGTAAAGATCATCTTAAATCTTACTGCAATACATCATCGCCTTGAAGCGCTAGCTTTCCCACTGAGGATTTTACCACTGAGCTACAGTCATTGCCTTGCCTAGCGGGTATATTTCTTAGCATAGCAGTCCTAAGAACTACGTGATATTCCGTCGTTCGTGTCTAGTAAAGTTTTGCACTTACTATTCGGCTGTTTGAGTACTATCCGCGGTGAGTGTTAGCTGTTTCTATAGGGATTCTGAACCATTTTATTCGCTTGCTGCTAGACAGCATATTTCTCACACGCTTCGGCAGCGCGCGAAGCACAGATCTATTACACACGCGAGGGATCAATCCAACAAAAGGAAGCAGACGACCTCGCGAACATGTGTTGTTCAGAATCTGTACGAGATTTCGTTGGTAAAGCCAAAAAGTCTTAAGCTGGACAGCACAAACGGAGTTTCTCGGCCCATAACTCTTTTCGGTTATGCCCAGATCTTCCAAGTGGCATGGAGAAATGCGAGTGGGTGTTTGAAGATTGAAGGTAAAGCTGTCGAGAGAGTCGAGAAGACCAAGTACGTCATGGACCCGAGGGAAAGCGATGGAGGATGGAAGTCTGCGGGGCGTCCATGCTCGTCGTCGTGGGGAGAAGCAAGATATATGCCAGCTCACATCATAGATGTGGCAGGTTTGGTAAGTTCGTGCCGATTGCGATTTGATCAGATGTTCCACCGCGCCGACGCGGGCTCTTGTGCCCGAGATGTTGATCATCGGGAAAACAAGGCCTTCCAATTACGGAGGATCAGGGTGAAACGCTCGTTTACCAGGCACATCGTGACTGGTATAAGGGGCATGGCGTGCGCCTTCCACATAATTCTGTAATACGCTCATACTATATTCCCGCACATTCCCGTACGTTCCCGTCCTTACGATATTTGTAGTTTGACGTCTCGGCATTACTGGCAAACCCTGTAGTATTTGGTTCTTGGTTTGTCGGAGTAACCTTTGTCGAATCAACCCCAGTTTTGGGCTACTTGCCCTCGAGATTCTCTCCGGCTCTCGCGCTCCAGTTTATGTTCGGCCATGTCAGGGATAGGTTGCCCGTGACAACTGGGGGAGTATATGCGTTTCAAAAAATTCGAAAAATGCGGCGATTACAATGAGTACTAAATCCCCGGCGCGAAACCTAGGAAGCCACCACGAAAGCACAAGGACGGCCGATCCGGAAACCACCTTGGCCAAGCCTCGGGCCATATTTCCGGGATCGATCCACTAGGTTCCTGCCGAACTCACGCTTTACCAACATCGCCCACGTCCATCTCTTTGTGGACCATACCCTCTAACCCATTTTTCTCCATTTTTGCTGTTCCGATTTTTCTCTGTGGGGATGTGATCACATATCTTCCGAGTGTCTAATTTTTTCCGACAGTGTTGTAAATGCCGAGCTAGGGTTTAAGACTCGAATTTACCATTTAACTCATGCCGGGTTCCAGCGCCACGAGTGCAAACCCAATCTTCTATATTGGTTCCTAATCTTCTATATTGGTTAACGAAATTGTGTCCAAGTACCGTACACGACACGCGATGGATGAACCGTCAGCGCGCAGCAAAGACCAATAAATATTGAATAAATACTGAATAAATTTGGAATAAATGTGTAAATAGAGATATTCCTGCTCTTCGTATCGTGCGCTACCGCAAATATATCTACATCTGAGGACGTCTTCTTATTCAGGCGCCAGAAATTGCTCGGCACACCGGACAAGTCTGAGAGGCAAAAGAATTTGAAAAGCTGGTTAGTTATGATGGGAATGATGATGAGGACCAAGCCCATCTACGGCCGAGCTGCCGAGGTACAGTTGAAATTTTCTTTGTGACGCTGAGCCACTCCATCTCTTGCGTTTAACCACCACAGACAACTCCAATTACACAGACGCCCTCCCCAATTCCATGGCTGAATTTTGCCTCATCAACATCGACAAGCGCGAAGTTGTCGACCCCAGCGACCAGGCCACAGACTATGGGTGGAAGATGCGAGTGCGACGCACACCGCGCATCCGACTCATGCTAACTTGACCCAGGTATCAGAAGCTATCATGAATGGCATGCCTCTCGACATCGTGTGGCTCTTTGCCGTCCCAGCCGATGCTCAAAGCGCGCCCACGCCTCCCGCTGCACAGGCACACCGGGATGCGCGTGCGTTTCGTGGCCGCGATACTGCGCCCCCGATCAGTGTCCCTGTCGGCCACTAGGCGGGCGATCGAGTCCTGATTGTGGACGAATATTTCGGGACCGCCGCAGACTACCTCCCCGCGGAAGTCATCGCTGAATACGCCACCGCCGCCCCCACCGATGAAGTGCTCGCGTTTGCGCTGGAGAATTTCAAGCATGTCAGCCTCCCCGGCTATGAGCACAAGGGCGAGGCAGATAAGCTTTTCCCCGTCGACCACGTCTGGGCTGCGCGCAATTTGACGAAAAAGTGGTACGCGCGCTCGGACTTGTTGGTCGAGGCGAAGTACAGGCGCGGCCCGGACGTTTCGGGTGGCGTGGGGCTCGGGGAGCTGATTTGGGTGGAAATCGGCGGCGCCATGTCGACCGAGGTCGAAGGAGGCGTTGGGGACAGGTTCGACGTCCAACCGCTAAGCACAGTCGAGAACCCCGAGGGCGGTACGCAGTGGGCGGATGCGAGCGCCAAAGCGAAACACTGCTTGGCCACCTTCGAGCAAGACTTCGATGTGGACCAGTTCCGCGACCACTGATTATATGGCACTATTGTTGTTTGAGCACGCGTCTCCTTCGATAAATCCTGTCTGAAACTTTCTGCTAGTACTAAAAATTATCCTGTGTGCCTGACCTCGAAAATTAACGTCTGATAGCTCATCTCAAACACCGACTGATCGGTAAACGTCAACCGAAGGCAGAGAGCTATCGAACACCCGCCAACCTTGCAACGGATGTCCAGCTCTGCGCTACCGAGGAGATCGCAGGATACATGTACGACTATAAATGCGGCGACATATCCCCTCCCGGCTCATATAATGGCTTTTAGTCGTGCAACATAATCAAAGATCATGCATGGAGTAAACGATAAATACAAACTAGGGCCAGTCCTGCTTCTCCGCCTGGGCAAACTTCGCCTAAGCTTTCGAAGGCCGGGAAGAGCCGGGCGGGGGGGACATACCTCCGAGGTTTCGATGACCAGCAGACCCTTCTCCTTTCCTCCTTGGGGGAAATATGACCTCCATCGGGCGACATTGTTGTTGCATTGAGGGGGTCCCAGAGAAGTCTGACCTGAACCCAGCGGAAGGCCCGCATGTTTCACGTGGCGCCGATGGTCCTGAGCGACTCCCGGGGTCCCGAAGAGTTGAAGCGCGCTGCTCTCGATGACGTGCATATGTCACTGGCATATTATCAGCGTGGCGTGCGGGATATCATTGTCGGCGATAATCTTAAGGTCTGTTAGCTCAGTCACCTGCAAGGACCGAGGCCCATGTTAATCCACCGGAAGACATTCAGAAATGTTGGTGAAAGACAGGGAGAGAGAGCGGCGATATCATTTGGCGCATCACCTCCGAACCAAGTTCCGACTAGACCGGTGGCCGTCTGTCTGTGAATTGCTATCGATAAGCTTGTTTTAATTGACAGGCTGGATTCGAGCCTAAGTTCAGACTTCCTCCGACTGGTGCAAGACTGGTGCCGATTGTAGTTCGAGGATCGCCATGAAACTGTCACTGAACTCCTCGTTTCAAACACCTCGTATTCTATTCTCCGTGCATGTTAGTCTTGTCAACTTTGAAGTTACCTATCACAAGAGCAAATCTCGAGTTATGTCCGGGGACGCCGCGATGGGGAAGAATAATATCCCTCCGGATAAGACCAGATTCGTACTGCCCATTGGAAAGAAAGAAATTACACTACTATACAAGCCCGAATTGGCCCGGCTCAAAGTAAAGTCCACATGAGCCCCAGGCCTTCTACTGGGGATTTCAATAGATTGGACGAGGAGGGTGAGGAAAAACACGCACCAACTGATCACTTCACATTCGTAGAGCTTTGAACGACCGGATACTCTCATCGTCGCGCCGTCGCCGACGAACTGTGATCCCGAGGAACACCAACAAGCATATCATCAGCCCGATCCCAACGCCGATTCCGACGATAGCGGGGGTGGGTAAGATGGGTCTGTGGATCACTTTCAGCTGTGTAGCCATCGGTGAGAAGTTTATAGATCGTTACCCGGCGGGAGTATTTGATGTAAGTGCGCTCGAGGCGCATTCGACGCTCGCGCAGGTATTGCACTCCCTTGTCAGGAATTGAGCGGAGGTGGGAGCGAGAGGCAAGAGCGGTATACCTCTGGATCACGACGCACTGCTGGCTTGCGTCGCAGCTGCAGGACGGGGTGTCCGGACACTCGATGCAGTTGTCACTTTGGCGGGGAAGGAGGGCATCGAGCCTCATGGGACGCGGGAATGGTTCGCAGTACGGTGCAGGGAGGAAAGGAAGGGCAAAAGGGGCGGAAGGAGAAGGGCGGCAGGTAAGATGCTGTAGAGATATGAGTGGGCACTGGTCGTAGTTCCACCTACATATACTTCTGACGGGATTCTGATACCTTTCGGAACCGCATCATGATACGGTACGAGAAGAAAATATACGCCGCGGAAAGTGCCAGTAGTAGATGCGGAAGTTATCTATAAAGGTGTATTGAGCGGATCACGCGTTCTGTTTGGACGAGTACTGACTGTGGTATTGAGTGCGATAGGATACACCGATCTTGGTCGCCCGGACAGCAATAATATCGAGTTCCAAGGGCCCATGTACACAGCACACAGCCCTGCATACAAACGACAGTCGCTAAGGGACCGTGGCGCTGGGGAGGAATCATACTGCACAGAAAGATTTCCCAGAGTTGCGATCTTGATGATCTGCCAGGAATGTGATGCGCGTAAATTGGATGGTCTGCATTGGGAGACTCGGGATGTGGGTGGGCATGTATGGTTTCCCCTTGCGTGTCGGGTACGAGAGGCTATGAACCACCCACTCTGGTAGATCACCGAGACAGGACGAGATATCGTAAATCCAACATCCATATGTTGCCGCGGTGCCTTACATCTGTTCTGAATTGAATGTGGATATGTGGGAGATGCCCGAGCGAATATTCCCAGGTGTCCTTCGCGGTGGAGGCAGAGAAGAAGGGCAGAGATTAGGATGTGCATGCAGTGAATACGTAGCCTTGGAATAGCCACAGAAGCGCCACGACGATGCAAAAGCCAGCAGGAGTCAAAATTTTGGAGAATAATGATTGCCCCGCAGTTTTTTTGCTGGAAAGCATGATTGAAGCTTGGACGGAAGAGTGTGCCAGCCAGCAAAGTCGTAAGTAATGATTAATGATGAGTCAAGGGAAATTGATCCGAGTCCGCTGATGCTACTGATGCGATCATCTCATCCGATAATCGATTTCTCGCACCTTCGCACCATGCGTTCACCTAGCACAAAGCGTCTTGGAAGTCATTCAATATGCCCCCGAAGCCACCCTCCGACGCATTCGCAGTGTTACGAGCCCATGTCGACGAAAAATCTAGCGTGGCAGAAACCGAAGCAAAGAAAGCCCGAGCGTTGGCGGAGGCGAGCGCGCGCGAGGCCGCGGCCCTGCGCATTCAAGTTGCCGAAAAGACCACTGAGAACGAGCGTTGACGCGGGGACCTCGCGGCTGCCATCAGAATCCAGGAACTGCTCGAGACTGAGCGCAAGGCATTCGAGAAGCGCAGCGCAGACTTGCTCGCGGGTGAAAAGAAGCTACGCGCGGAGCGTAAAGCGATTGCGGTCGATCTCACCAGCGCTGTTAAGCAAATGCAGAAAGTGGCGGACCACCAAACACGCCCAGCGAGTTCTGGTGAGGCTGTTGGGGTCCCTGTTGTTCCCGCGTATGCCATCATCCTGTTCATTCGACGCCTCCGTTAACCCTGATGCTCAGTATTCGAAAGGCCGGGGAAATGGACCCGGACCGCTCCTCCGACGATGATCTTATGTGAGACGCAAGCCCGCCAGATCCTTTTGCATCTTGCTCCCGACCTTTATTTGCCGCTCATTCGACATCCATAGCCCGCCGCCGCAGCCCTCCTAACGGCTTATCGACAGGGTGGTGGCGCTGTCAGTTCCGCGTCCCAGAATAACAAATAGACCCTACAATCCAACGGTGTACATATTGCGTCCGGTTAATTCATTCCCATTGACGACTTGCGTTGCGAAGGGACCGAGAGATATCAGTTAACGCAGCCCGGACTTATGAATCAATCTTAATCGCGCCTCCGTTCAGTTCTGCACGACCTTCCCTACTCTTCCTCTACACCTCTGACTCTCTCCTTGAAGGCCCCCGCTCGGAATTTATTTTCTTTCGGTGACGGATGGACTTCGGCGCTAATCCGGCTCGTGTTGGTCCCAATACAAGTTCACCACCGCTACCGAGGGCGACGATTTCGCTGCCGCGATATTGACGGAACTTAGCTCTCGGAATGATACCCGCATTGAATCAGAAAGCTGGTATGAAAGCTTCAGTACGATCGTTTGTTTACTTTGGCCGTGGGTACGTCGTCTCCGCTCGCTTTGATGCCGAAGAGGAGAAAAGTCACCAACGCAATTCATGTCGATGCAGCGGTGTGCAATTGCACGTTTCTCCGCCTCATAACTACCCCCGAAAATTACGCCCCCTGCACATTCAAGAAGGTGAAGTGCAGCTCCTTTAGAAGAGATTGGATGCCGCACTGAGCGGAAGAGATGCAATTCATGGCCGGCGCTGGCCATACGTAGATAGACCGAGCAACTCGTTGTCTTGTGGTCGTTCATGGACTGATCTGGTTGTCGTAATGTTGTCTGGAACAATAAATTTTTTTGTTTTGATAAAAAGCAGGTCAATCATACCAAGTGTTTATGTTGACCTCTCTAGAAATATTCTGTGGTAGTGTTGAAGTCTGGGAATTGCAAACGGATGTGAAGCCGGTGGTCGGTGAATGGCATAACATATCATCATACGGGCGCATGGTGTAGTTGGTTATCACGCTCGCTTAGCATTTTCAGAACATGCGAGAGGTGTTGGGTTCAATTCCCAATGCGTCCATCCTTTTAAGTTTTGATCCTATCCGAAATCTTACGGCATCCGCGATCCTTCTCACGTGCGGCTCAGCAAGTTCGTTACCGAGGGCTGTCTCGGTAACCCAGACGTTCCGGTGTGATCCAGGCCCCGCGAGAAAATCAGAAAAAATGATGGCCCCAGATCACACCAGAACGTCTGGGGCATTTGGTAGTGTGATACCCCCCATCGGGTCACACTCCTGCTGTCACGTTCTCCTCATTGTGGTGCTCCGTGTAGCCCAAAAATATCTGAATGTATGTAGATATATAGAAATATCATCTAGCTATGTACCTGGACCTTCCCAATTTTTTCTGGAGTTGCTGGACCAATTCAAGGCTTGATCAGTGCTCGACCACCTACCAAAAATGTCGCAGCTTTGGACGCGATTAGCCAGCGCAGAAAGGACCCAAAAACTCGAGAAAAAATTGGAAGCCCATCATGATATGCTTAAGAATAATTCTGCAAAATTCCTAGGCTGCCGGCGATGGGATGGGTGAAGGGTGCGGACTGTGACACCATGGGTGGTATCACACTACCACATGCCCCAGACGTTCTGGTAGCTATCCCGCCCATCATTTTTACCCGAATTACTCGCGTGGCGCGGATCATGTCCGGGCCGGGCGGGATAGCTACCAGAACGTCTGGGTTACCGAGACAGACCGAGGGATGAGTGCAATAGTCTCACTGTGATAGCATCAGAGAAGCAATATTCCTTGACTGGAGCCGCCATTGGCGCCACTTATGTATTACACTACTAATAAACATCAAATATATCCTTTTCCGTCAGTATGCTTGACGCGCGCTTCCCGCCATCACCCGGACATGCCCACGCCACCGGCGGCGCTCCCCGCTGGCGCATCACTTCTGTCATGTCAGATCAGTCCTGCCGTGTCACATTAAGCTCGGCATTCCTGTCGCATGCCGGCCATCGTGCCGATGGCGCCGCCCGATGCCTCATCATCAGGCCGGCGTTCAGGCCGATGTGGCTGTGCTCTCATCTCAGCAGCTGCCAAAGCGCCCAACGCGCATGTCGCCCCCGCTGCACCTCCCGGTCGTCAACCTCGCATCGGGTGCGCTTTTTTTTTCTCTTTTTAATGGTGAATTTTTCGGGAATTTATGAGCACTGTGGGGCACACTGGGCGGGCGGCGGCGTGATGATGCGCAGCGAAGGCGCGCTTCCGGCGCGTCCGGGCGCGTTGGGTGCCCCAGGATCGCTTTTTTTTTTCTCTTTTTAATGGGTATTTATTGAACAATTTATGTACGTTATTGATCGGGGACGTTGGCGACGGCTGTCGGGACAGCGGCACCAGGCGCGGAGGCGCCCTGATCATGAGGCAGTACACGGCATGCTCGGCACAGTGCCGAACCTGATCTGTATGATGCCTTGATCACGTCGCCCGGTGGCGTGCCTGTCGTCGCGCGCCCTGTTGCGGATGATGGCCGCGGTGATGTGGCCCCCCGGCCCGCCCCGTCCCGCCTGACGCCCCGAACTTGTCCCGAAGCCCTTGTTCCTTCTATTACCCAGTATATTACGTATTAAATCCGATCAGACAGCTGACACCTGCCAAACCCCCAGAAGCGAGTGAGACTATTGCACTGTTCGTTACCAAAGCCAAGAGGTGATTGATCTCTGGATCAGTCAATAAGTCCCACGACCCCCCCCCCTCCCAGAAAAGGAAGTGATGATCAGCGGCAGCGTTGGCCAGATCAGGCCATCATTTTCCATTGTGCCCAACTCTCGACGCCTCAGAGGCTGCCGGCACTCGCCAAGGCCACCCTCCATTCCGGCGCTCACTTCTAACCCACTCTGTAAACCATATGGAATCCTAGCACTGTAAATGCTGCCCATATACATAATCAACCTCCTTCGCCACATTGCGGCATTTCTTCATGTATAGTATTAGAGCAGAATACTTGAGCCACAGCATGACACTGGGAGGAGAAACCATCGTGAAATTCTGCATGTCTTCCATGACATAATGCCGCGAACTTCGTGATCGTTTGCCTTGAATTTCACAATGGTTCAATAGGTTTTCATGATGATTCATCATGAACGGGGGTTTTGAATTTCCCGAGGTATATAGGAACATTCATGATGTATTTTTCACGATGTTTTTGAGTGAATGCAATATGTTTCATCGTGAATATAGCGTACAAACTGGGGGCACTGAATTCTGGCATCGAATCCTCACAGAACACTAGGAATTCGCAAGAAAACATCATGGATTTCAAAAAAAATTACAATTAATCGTCCGCGACCTCTAATTCTTCGTCCTCTCCGCTGCTACCGGCATCGCCCTGGCTATCTTGAGCGCCTTGAGCATCGCTTTCGCGGTCCGAATCGTCGGAATCGTCACGGGGGACGTGTGGGACCTCGTCCATCGACGGCGATGCGGCCCGAGACCCTACAGCGCTGCTAAATCAGTGGGTACCAGGTGAATGGAGAGTGGACGCACCATCTTGCCCATCCTCAGGGCCATCGTTCTCACCAGAATGGTCAACGTCCACTGGAAAAGCATTTAATCAATCCGCGGAAGGGCGAGTGAGTTACGACTCACTTCTGTCATCGTCGTCAGGTGGAGGGGATGGATCAATTCGGCGGCCTCGAAGCAATAATCAGAACCATCAACGACAGAAACATGATGCACATACTACGAGGAGCCTCTGCCTCCAGTCTCCCGACCTTCGTAACCCGCTGGCGCCGACGTGACACACCACTAGAAGGGTTTGCTTTCCCCGAACGATAAGCACGGACGCTGTTGATGTAGCGTTGAAGTATTGATGAGGTCGCCCAGTTCCGCGGGTACCGTTTCGAGCTCAAGTGCGCGTGGCGTTCCCCAGCCTGTCCTGTGGTCATGGGAGATCATAGAGCAAGACCATATCACGCATCACCCGAAATATTTTAGCGACTGTACCCGGGTCCTGCTGCGACCAGTTTGATTCGAAGTCAATTTTTGCCTCAAGGGCGGCGCTATGGACTCCAGCCTAGACAAAGTCAGGATCCAATCCAGGGTGAGAGCTAATCTTACCTGGAGCTCTGTGAAGAGCTTGCGGTTATCCTCGAGCTGCATAGCTTCTTGGAGATTGAATTTGCGCTTAGGCTTGGGGATGGGAACAATTTCCGCGTCGGTCGAAGCTGTTTGAGGGTGCACAGATTTCTTGAGCTTTTTGTTCTTGCGGTTAAGGGCCTCGTTCTTCGCTTCAGCGGCCTCGAGACGGGCTTAGAATCCATGATAAACAAACGATAGAAGAAACAGGCAGCAGGACGCACCGGTCAGGGCAGCAATCTGCTCCTCAGCCGAAAGCGGCTCCGCTTCACCCGCATTGGTCGCGTCCCGAAGGGCGGCAGCTCGCGCATTATTGCTGCCACGCTGCACCTTCCTAGCAGTAGCTTTCTGTGCCTTCTCCTTGTTTGCACGGGTCTTGGCAGCAGCGTCGGCGCGGTTTTTGTTCGTCTGCCTTTGCGCAGCTGACGGGTTCCGTGTACGGCCGGCTCGGGACGAGTTGCTTGCGGTAGGGGGCATGGGAAGATAGATGTATACAAAAGCAGAAGAAGAGAAGATGACGGTGGGAGGAAACGAGTGGGACGAGGTGTGGAGCCATCGCGGTGGAGGTTTGAGTGTGGAGCAAATGACTTCATGCCCACGTGATTCGACCAATCCACGTCGCGTCAAAGTCCAGAGACTCTTCACTTGACTACAGGCGCTATGCGCCGAAATACACTCATACTAACTCTGACTTCATTCACATTACTGTCGATTGCAACTGTTTCCCAAATCTTCAACCCTGTTCACGACAACTCCATGCCCCGAGCAATTGCGCCCTTTCCTTGTGGCTGCGGATGCGGCGAAGTAAAGACAAAGGCTACGGAGCAGCGACATCTTGCTGCCAAAGGGGCACCTCTGTACATCCAGTACCAGGAAATCGCGCCACGCACTGCCTTTTCAGAGCCTGTCGGCAGCCCCGGAGCAGTGGAGATGGACCAAGACTTCGACATCGACATGCTCGAGAATAACGAAATGGACGTTGACATGGATGAACCTCCGGGTTTGGCTGAGCTCTCTGACTCAGATTCAGAGTCGGATGACGGTTTTTTTGCGGGGGAGGATGAACAAGATGGTGGATGGGAATCGGACGAAGATCCGAATGAAACTGAGGATTGGGACGAAGGAGAAGAGCCGTGGCAGCAGGGATTGAGCCAGGGGGATCGCTTGAGAGATGTCTTCGAGGCTGATGCAGCTCGCGCCGGTGCGTGGCCTGTCTTTTTTTCTTTTTCTTTCACGGCCCAACGAACTTATGCCATTTGCAGCGCATACCCTTTCGGCAGAGGACCTAAACGATATTCGGGCATTCAATTACAAGACTGATACACAAATCACGGACACCGCCTACGAGAAGCTTTCACTCAGCTTCCCTCAGCTCGCCAACCTATCCTCGCTCTATGTCCTACAGAGGCGAATGGCATTCCTTTCCAGCGTCAAAGCAGTCAAATATGACTGCTGCATCAAGTCGTGCATGTGCTACACCGGAAATTATGCGACACTTCAGCGTTGCCCCTTCTGCCATGAGGCTAGATTTGACAGTGAAAGCAAACCGCGGCGCCAATATCATTATATTCCTCTTATACCTCGACTCGTTGCACTCTACACCAACAAGGAGCACTCCGAGGTGCTCCAGACATATCGCGCGGAATTCGAATCGGAGCCGGACAAGGTCAAGGACGTATTTGACGGCACACATTATCAAGAGTTGTTGCAGAGGTTTGTTATTTTGCGCGGCAAGAAACTGGCTCACAAGTTCTTTTATGCAGGTTTGTTACCTTGCGCGGCAAGAAACTGGCCCACAAGTTCTTCTCGGATATTCGCGACATCGCGTTGGGCATTTCTTTTGATGGCTTTGCGCCCTTTAAACGCCGGAAATATAGCTCATGGCCAATCATCGTCTTCCTCTACAACTTGCCGCCCGAAATCCGATTCCACCTCGAATACATATTCTGCATAGGGCAGATCCCTGGTCACCCCAAGGATGCGGATTCATTCCTTTATCCTTTCGTCCAGGAGATGTGGAAAGCTGCGGAGGGCATTCGTGCGTATGATGTCCTCTCGAACCAGATTTTCAACTTGCACGTCTATCCCATCCTCGGTTTTGGTGATATTCCTGCCGTTGCGAAATTGCTGAAGATGAAGGGCCATAACAGTCAATGCCCTTGCCGTATGTGTGCGATTGTTGGAATCAAAGCTCCAAGTAAGTTGCTTCATCCATTTTGATGGGTAATTCTGATTCATTTTCAAGATAACCGCCTTTACGTCCCGCTGCGCCGTCCAACTGGGGTGCAGTACGACCCGCTGAACTTACCGCTACGCCAGCATGACACGCTTCTGGCCCAAGCTCGCTTGGTTGAAAATGCCACAAATGATGCGGAGGAAAAAGAACGCTCGCAAGAATATGGGATCAAAGGTGTTCCCCTTCTATCAACACTCCCCTCGCTTTCTGTCCCTCATTCCTTCCCCTACGACTTCATACACCTCGTCTGGGAGAACGTCATCAAGACCCTAATACTGCTTTGGGCAGGCGAACACAAGGGAATGGATGAAGGCTCCGGTGAGTATCATTTAGGTCCGACTGTTTTTGAGGCTATCGGGGCGGCTGGGAAAGCGTCTGGTGACAGCATTCCGTCATGCTTTGGGCCCCGCGTTCCCGACATTGTCAAGGAACGTTATTGGTTCATTGCCGACACGTGGTCCATTTGGACCATGTCGCTCGGCCCAATCCTCCTCCGCAGCCGGTTTAGAAACCCAATTTACTATACCCATTTCGTTTCGCTGGTTCGCTTGCTCTACCTGTGCCTTCAATTCGAAATTTCGAGCGCAGATATTAACACAATTGAAACCGGAATGGCAGCATGGGTACAAGAGTTCGAGAGGTGTGTTTCAATTTTTTCATAATTCAGCAACTACCCTGACGTGTTTCTTAGACTCTACTATCAGTACAAACTGGACCGCCTGCCTGTCTGCACCCTTCCAATACATGGACTCCTTCACATCGCCTTTTCATAATTCAGCAACTACCCTGACGTGTTTCTTAGACTCTACTATCAGTACAAACTGGACCGCCTGCCTGTCTGCACCCTTCCAATACATGGACTCCTTCACATCGCCGCCAGCATTCGGATAATGGGCCCGAGTTGGTGCTACTGGGCATATCCAATGGAACGCTTCTGCGGGTCTCTCCTGCCCGCAATCAAGAGCCGCCGATATCCATGGGCGAGCATTGATCGCCGCATCCTTGAGCTCGCACAAGTCTTTCAAACAAAGGCCATCTACTCACTCTCAACTGACCTCAACCTCCGCCGTCGTAGAATACTCGAGAAGTCCGGGATGGCCCTAGCCGCATGTGGGTGATTTTATTGGCAACGGCGAAAATTTCTTAGGGAAAATTCTCAGATCCGCGTTGTGTCCTGATCAACCCGCGGGAGCTTCGAATAATCTCCACCCCTCTCCACAAGCTAATTTCGGAATACCTCGCCCCATTATACAGTGTAACGAGCCAAGAGATGTTGCCTTTGATCCCCTCTCGGCTCGAGCACTGGGGCAAGATTCAATGGCTCCAAGGTGGAGATATGATGCACACGAGTGAGCTTGGGAAGCATGGAACTCGGGATATGACATACATCAAGGTTCGTTTCATTTTTACCGCTCGTAGGATGCTCATAAATATTTCTGTAGTTCAACGGACATTACGGCCAGCTCCGACTCTTGCTTGTCATCAAACTCGAGCCATCTGCCATCCTTGGAACAACTACGACCAAGATCCACCTTTTGGCTCTTGTCACCAAAAGCATCATGACTAGGAAGAATCGGCCGGACATGCCACACACGAAGGGTAAATTCCGCGCTGTCGAAATTATTGATGCGGATGACCTAGAATTTGTTGTTGGTCGTGTTCCCGACCGTGGTGAATATGTTTTCATCGAGCGCGTTGGCTGCAACAATGTATTAGAAGCTCAGGATGACCCAGAGCAGGCTGTGGTGCCTCGTAATCATCGGCAGAAACGTGTACAAGGAGGGTAGAATAAACTCTTCCCACCATCGCGAGCAGGTTTTCGAGTGTCGCGGTTTCGGGATGAACCATCATGAATTCATGATGTGCAGAATATCGCATTTTAGGCATCGTGAATCACATCATGAAATTCATGATCCCATTCCTAACGGAACATCGTGAAACTTGAAATTCACGAGAATTGTCTTGAATTTCAAAACAAATACTTCTTACAGTGTGAGGGAAGTACAAGAGATGAGGAATGGAAGAGTGCTCGTCAGCGAGCCTGGCTCGAACCGAAAAGGGAAGTGGCTGTGGTGCCGATGACTGCCGTTGTTCCGCCCCACGGATCACTGACAACATCATATTGAAAGATCCAGAGATCAATCAGCTCTTGACCAAAGCTTTCGTCAAGCTTCCATTCCTTTTCATCCAATTTTTCAGGGTTAACACTTCCAGTCCTACCTCGCATGAGCTTCTCCTCTGTCCCTTTGAATGCATAGACCCACTCGATGCGTTCCAGAGTGTCAAGTACGAGATGAAAATTTTGATCATTGATAGGGTCCGCATGAACCCTTCAACATAAGGAGGTCAAGGCCAAGAGAAGAAGAAAAAACATGGCGGTATTATTTCAAGAAGCAAGTATATAAATGGATGATTTCGCAACACGCGAGGGGCAACTGCAGAGGTCGCAGAAATTACGCAAATCACGGAACAACCTCCGTCTTGATGAACTCCTTCATCCAGCCGAACCTAGCGCCGAGTGCAACCAAGGCGGGGCTGAGTACGGGAGTATCTTTGTAAAGGCCAATCTTCGCCTGCAGGAAAAGCAAAACCCACCATCTCGTCCAGCTCGACAAGCCCGGAAGTCTCGAGCGAGGTGAATGTGACCTCTTTATTGAGTTCTCCGCGAATTATGAGTGTCCCATTCAATCACGAAGGAGGGGACGTACCAGCTGCGATCGCCGCGGAGAGTTTTGGGTACGTGAGCCGCATAGTGTTAGGGGACCAGAAGCATGAGTGTGCATACCTCCAAATGAATACCTTCACCACGAACTCCTTGGCAGCGTCGACGAGATTCTTTCCCTGTGTGATCTCCTGCTTCCCCTTCGGGTCGGCGAGGAAGATCTCGGGATCCCAGAAGTCAGTGACCTAGTACCATCATAAATTTGTGGGTACGGGGCGAGCAAACGGGACGCACCCCGAATACGGCCTCGCTCCCGCGCAGCCTTGACCGATTCCACATCGAAGAGGTTGGCCTTGACAACCTCAATACCCTTGACGATGAGCGCTTTGTTTGAGCGGAGTCGATGCTCCGGGATGACGGCGCGGGGTGTGCATGTATTTAACGTCAGCGAGCACGGCGTTTAGTCCCGAGGAACCTGGGGGAAGTTGGAACACATCATCCTAACCATCCCGTAAGAGAAACACTCATACCCTGCCGAAGATCAGGATAACGAGCATTATCGTGAAAGCGTCGGGGACGTGAATCTACCCGCCGGCGCTTGGTTCGAATCTTCCATCGTTGAAATCCGGGTTCAAATTCCGATGACGCGGACCGTGATGTGATCCACATAGCACCCTTTCGCGTCTCCACCACCACTTGACCAGTGTTTTTCCGGTGTAGTTTTACGCTTTCCCTGGCACCACTGTGCTGGCACTAGGAGTCGCCTAAGTCTTTTTTTGAGTAGCTCTCTCACGAGGTCCCTCAACTCTCACTAGATCTCATGATCACTTAAATGCCCAAATTCGTTTACACAAGTTGCTAGCGAAATCTCAACTTCGACCGGCAGCCCTATGATGTCCCTCAGAATCTGAGAGCAAGACTCGTCGCCCGTGGGAAATCGGGAAGCTTCGGGAGCGGCCATGACACATATCGGACACATCTTTTCGCATTTGCCTCTTCCCGTCATCTACGCTCGATGGACGACCCTCAAAGCGAAGCGACTCGCTTGAATACCGAGGTATTCCTGGGCACTCCACTGTCGCTCGACTGCGATCATTCTTTAACCTCAATTCCAGGCCAAGACGTTCTTCAATGAAGGGAAATTTCGTGAAGCTGCCAAGCTGTACAAAGCAGCCAATAGAGCCGACACCCTAGACTCACCGATCTACCTCTCAAACCTGGCATTGGTTCAGCTTAAACTGCAGCAGTTAGTGTGTTAAATCGATCCTCTCGGCCGGACGCCTCACTCGATCCACTAGGTTTCCAATGGCGGAGATCAGCGCGACCATGGCACTGACGCGAGATGCTCGGTTCTGCAAAGCGAGGTATCGTCGGGCTCTCGCGCGCCAGGCCCAAGGCCGGCTCAAGGAAGCCCTCGTTGACTTGGCCAATGTCCTAACGGCGGAACCGAGGGACAAAGCTGCGGCAGCCGCGTTTGCGGCGATTTTGCGCGAGCACGAGAGTCCGGGACGTGAGCGGGGCTGCCTTACTGGAATGGCCATTCTCAATGCGGACTATCCCTCCGCGTATGGATCAGCAACCGCTCCTCGCCCACTCCAAACCAAACCACCGCTCCAAAACAAAACGTCCGGCAACGGGATCGTAATTCCAAACGCCAGCTCACGTATACCTAAGGATCTCAGAGCTGGGACTTGTGCGTCGTGCAAGACCGTTAAATGGATGCGCGAGATTAAAACTTGTCGCGGGGTTAATCGTTTCCCTGCATTTCGTTCCGACTTTTCTGACACCGTAATTTATATAGTGTAGCACCGCCGTGTATTGCGACGCGGTATGTCAGCGAAACCATTGGTGAGTCGAGTTCCTCGCCTAAATGGATACACTGTCGATATAGTACCGTGTGGTAGGCCGACCCACAAATCCGATTGCGTTCGATACGACGACGATGATGTTATCGCCATGCACCTGTGCAAGAGCCTCTTGGACCACAAGTACGTCCGGATGCATATTCTGTTCTACGCCATGAGATCTATCGGCGCGCTACACCACTCCACTCCCCCGTACGTCTCGGTACTCCTAATGTTCGTTAAAATGGTACCGCTCGCCACCGGTCCGTCGAAGCGGCGACGCCTCTCCATCACCAACATCGTCACTGCGCCTCTCGCCATCTTCGACAAAGACACGAGAGACTCCTACATAGACCAGCGCAGACAGATGCGCATCACTTGCGAAATGCCCTGCGCGCCTGGGGTTGCTATGCTTGTGACACCTCACCGCGCCAAGGATCGCGAGGACGACAAAGCCAGGACGTTGATCTTTATGCACCGCGTCGTTCCAGAGCTCGTAGTTATGGCCACCCAATCTTATGTGCCAATGGGCTTCGCGAGCCATTCGTTTGAGACCGGGCGGAGCGTTACGTCGGACTTGGACGAGCTTTACTGGTGAGCGTGTTGTGGGAATTAATTCCTTACTTACCGGCCTGACGTTTGTACAGGAATCTCGAGGACGAGCTCGCAAATGATACTGATAATTATTATGGCTTGCAACGCTGAATTGAGATGTGCTTGACCTGAATTAAATATCCTTCTTGGCTTCGTACCCAATGTACATTTATTTCTTGCTACAGCAGTCTTTAATGATAATGCTTTTGATCGCACTTTGCGTACTTCCTTGGAGTTTCCTGCGTTCCAACGCGTATCCCCGACATAAAAACCGGACCGTGGGCCCGTGTAACTCTCCAACGCGGCTCAGCGCATACCTTTAGCGTGGGACCTCGAGGTCAAATCTTCAAGTAACTTCCTGAATAAAGATGGTCAATCAACGCAAAATTCGGTGTATTTCTTTTTACTCCCTTCCTTCCAGTTTGAGGCTGCTAGTGGAGGCACTGGAAGTATTATCGAACCAATTGGAAAGTTTGATATGAAGGAGCGGCAGCTAGGATCGACGCGGTATTCCAAGATATTATTTCAACATTTAACGAGCCGCGTGCCTTTTGTCGGTCCCCCCAGTACTAGATTATTAGCTCCAGCCCCCAACGTCGGGCAGCCTCAACCAAACCCAAACCCAAGTCGGAACAAGTCCTGCGACCAGTCGCGAGACGCGGAGACGCGGACGTGTCGACCAAAATGCGCGCCCGTCCAACGCTTCGGTGGATCTACTTCATTGGGCTGTCCCACTCCAGATTCCCAAATTCAGACTGCAGACTCAAGATTCCAGACTCCAGGATGCAGACTCCGAATGCAGATTCCAGACTCCAGACTGCAAATTCCACTCGGTAGCGCCACAACGGATGCGCCTGGAAGCTCTTCAAATTGGGTCCAAAAACGCCTTCACCCCGAAGCCATAGTACGTCTCCACGCGCTTCAGCCACGCCAGCTTCGCCGCCCATTCGCTCGCGCTCCGGGCGTCTCCAAGACAGATGTACGCCTTCATCACCAGGCACGATGTATCACTGTACTCTGGGAGACTTTCCAGCCCCTCGCGCGCAAGAAGCGCGAGCTGTGCGAGACACTTGGGGAGCCACCAGTCGTCTGGAAGCGTGCGGTCCAACAGCCACGCGCGCCTGGACTCAGAAACCTTTCTGGAAAAGGCCATGATCGCAGCACGCCGCGCATCCGAGGCGGGCGCATCCCTGCAGGCATCACAACTGCAGGAGAAGTTGTAGAGCACAAGTTTCTCCTTGCGCACGGCCGCCGAACTGAGGACACACGCATACTGGACTGTCAGCTTCTCGCCGGGGGTGATGTCGCGCACGGCGAAGAGCCAGTATGAACACAGAATCACCTCGAATGTGCAGCTGCGCTCGTCTCATGGTCATCACTCTTCCTTGTAAAAGATTGTGGCTCTGCTCCCGACTCGGCCTGTCTCGACGTTCCGGTGTGATCCGGGCCACGTCTGGCCCAGTCTGGGTTACCGAGACAACCCTATACAGTCAGAATGATTCCTTGATCTCGCCCCATCCGTCAGCCCCTATCAGCCGTTGGCCTCCATTTTCCATCTGTTCTCGGTGTCAGGTTGCCGGTTGATTGTGATTCATTCGCTCATGCATGCCGCGGATTTGTGTGCTTATTCTCAGCGACACTGCATCGGCCGGGGGGTATCAGTCTTTCAGACTGTTCCGCATGCATCGATACGGTAATTTCCACAGCATGAGCCCATTTGGGCGCTTGCGCGTCGGGAACGCCGCTCGCTCGTGTTGTTTGTGCCTTCGAATGTGTGCACATTGTTGTTTCGTCACGGAATAATTGCAGCAGTCAGCTCTCCGCCAAGAGACGAGGGAATTTGCGTCAAGACGCAGGCAAGGACAGAGCAACACGCAATAAATTGATGCGCTTGGACGCCATCTGGCCGCCACACCACACCCTGCACTGCGGTTCGGTCCAAGCGCACCTCCATAAATATCGCCTCACCACTCGTCTCCTCCATGGATTCGCCCTCCGGCGTTGAACGGTATCACGCCTGCCTTCTCCGAGAACTCCGGCACCTGGTCCTCAGCTGGGTCCTATCCTTGCGCGACAACTGGATTACGCACGCTTCGCTCGGACTTCCCGCCCCTCACCTCAACTACCCGCTACCACCCGGCTTCCTCTTCGGCGCGGACAACAGAATCTCCGAGGCCATAGAATGGATTCATGAGTACGGCGCACAGCAGATACACCACCGCTACCTCGTCACATTCGGGTTCGGGCTCACTGATTCCCGCCCCTCCGCGGTGTCCTGGGGAATCTCGTCCGGTTAGCTCCATTCCTACAGTGCGCTCAAGATGAATACACAGCTCACCTCGAAAGCTGCGCAGGTGACAACTCGCTCGCCTGTTTCCGCATCCCGCGCGTCATCTTCGAAGACTCGTCGTTTGAGATACGTCCCGGCCTCGTATTTGCGGGAATCCTCGCGTCCCTCTCGCACTCGGAGCCCGTGCATCTGAGCAGGCACGTGGAAGAGGCGCGCAGCAACTGTGGAGACCCGTTCTACTTCGAGGAGTACACGCTGCACACGGTCTCGAACGGGCGGTTCATTCGGCGCGTCGGGAGTCGGCCGGTCCAGCGGTGCCAAGTGTGGAGATGCCGCGCGTATTTGGTTTATCCCGGACCCCATTTGTGCTCGGCGCACTCCGCAGAACCTGACCAGACCACGGTTAGTCCATGACCCCGCGCATGGCAGAGGCACGCACCAGAACCCGGCGGTACGACCATCCCGCCTGCCGCAAGACCAAGGCTGGCTCCAACGAATTATGCACACTCACCTGTCTTCGACGGACACTAGTACATACGCAATTGCGTCGATACCCACCCATTAGATACCCCCACATGTAGCGATCCAGAGTCTCGAGGTCTTTCCAACTGTACGCCGTAGTTTGTCGTCGCCCAGAGTCACTGTTGTGTGTAGGAAGGGAGTAGTTTCCGGGTAGCTACCATTACAGCAGCACCTCGTAGTATATTATACATATTCCACCACGCCAAGCGGACGCCACGAGAAGATCGTGAGTAGCCGAGGCATTAGAACAACAACTGACAAAAAGAGAACAAGGGACGGCGTAAGCGAGACTTGGTGACTGTTGTAATTTTAGAATACAACGACCTACAAGCACCTTACAAGGCGCATACCAACTGGAAATCGGCAGCAATCCCGGCATCCTCATGCTGGAATATATGGGGACACATTTCCCAGTTCGCAGAGAAGAAAGAATCCATTCCACAATTATTCGGAATGCACATGCGAAACAATTATTAGGCAAACAGGGTCTACAGTTATCGGTATATCGTCGGACACTTGTGGTGCAGCACTCATAGCTGTGAATAGTGCAGACCACTAGACGATACCCAACGCCTTCTTAACGCCGGCCGCCGCGCCGGGGAGGGTGACGCGGAATACCAAGAATTGGTTGTCAACGTCCTCGCCTGCGTTGTACGGCACACCGAGCGAGATGCCCTGGGTGCTGAGGAAGTCGTTGTCGCTCTGGTTGGAATATCAGCGTCGTTAATGAACTGATGAGAATGAATGAAACCGAACACCCACGGCAGTGAACAAGAAAAAGTCGTTCGGCGCGCTATCGCCCACCGGCGCGAGAGCGAGGCTCTCCCACTTCGCGTCCAGCAGCGTGTTGTCGTCCGGATCGCCTGCACCACGCAAGTTCACGTCAGTACGGCGCATAGAGCGGAGCGGGGCGGGGGCTACGCACCGTTGTGCAACCCGAACCGCGCGAGCTGCGTGTCATCAGCGTAGTCCACAAAGCTCACGTACGTCGCGGGAGTGATACTTTTGCTGAGCTTGCCCTTCGGCGCGGCGGGCGTCCCGGCGGTGTCAAACGCTGTTCCGTGGATGTCCGTCGCACCCGTGATGCTGAACAGGTCTGCGTGTCTGTTCGTCGCTTAATTTCAGCAGCTAGCCCAAAGTGAGGAGAAAACGAGGCGCACTTGTACTTGATATCATCCCCGCTTCCTCCGTGCCCGTTGCCGTCGCGCGCGAGGCACAAGAACACGCCAGGGGACACGAAGTGGATGTCGCTGGTCGCCTCGACTTTACCCTTGCTCGAAAGCGGGAGCGGCACGATCCACTCGCCGATGAGCGGGACGGCAGTGGACGGGTGCGAGACGTTGTACGCGAGCAGACGCGTGTACTGCAGGGCCCCGTCTTGGATGGTGGCGGATTGCAGAATTGCGTAGAGTGTGGAGGTAGCCGGGTCAATCGTGAGGCCCTCAAAGCCTGTGGGTGTTAATCGTGAGATACAGGAAGAATGGGTTGGCAGGGCGGGAATGGAGACGCACCCTGGTTCGCACCGCGCCCCGTCGCGGGATCGTCTTCCGAAGTAAAATCGAGGTTCCCCGCGGAATCCAAAGGCAAGATAGCGGCTGGGGGCTGGATCGTCTGGACGAGGTGCCCATCTCCCGTAAAGAGGTAGATGTATGGCCCATACTCGTCACTTGTCCAATACCTTCCCGCACTAAATCAGCAACACCGCGCAAATTTAATTCGCAACCACGCACGTTCCGTCAGCATTCGCGATGAGGCCCTCCGCGTCGACGGTGAGGTGCGGTTCCGCGGTGCTCGCGATGGGCATCTGCGGGTCCGCGAGTGGGTTTGTCCCGGCACCTGCCATGGCTGCGCGGATCGCAGTCGGGTCGAGCCCGCTCGTCTTGACGCTGTTGCGCTCAAACTCGAGCGTAGTGTTCTTGTACGTGAGCTGGAACGTCTTCTGGGCCGCCGCGAACGTGAGGGCCGTAGCGTTATAGTACGGGGTCAGCACGAACTGGAGTTCGTGCCGTCGCGCTTGGTAGTCGATTGTGTTGATCCTGGTATTGTGGTTCAACCTTTGTAGCAGGAGAGGAACCTAAACGACGTACACGTTGTACCCGCGGTCCGGCTGAACCACCAGCGTGCCGGTGAAGCTTCCGTTCGCCTGCGCTTGCCATGAGCCGTACTTGATGGCAATAGCGCTGCCAATACCGCCCATGGTATCACCGGTTGATTCGGTGAAGTTGGATGGTATACGCCCGAACCCGACGAGTCCCTGTGATAGTGTTGCTCAAGGTCCAGCTCCAGACGCAACAAACGAATACGAACCTGGTTGACGTAGGTAACACCGTCCAGAGTAACAGAGACTGCTGTAGTCGCCCTTGGAACATGCAGCGCGGCGGATATCTGGAGGAGCGCCAAGACGTGTAGCGCAAGCCGGTAGCTGAGTGAGAGCATCGTGAAGAGGAGAAGAGCCGGACGACGTATGCATCTTCCAGTGGGAGCAGCGCACTATAAGAACTCCCCGGGTTTGGTAAGCATGACAAGATCGTATGGATTCGCGGAACGTGCGAGCCGTCGTTAGCCGTTTGCGGTTCGGGACCATGCGTAGACTGTTTTGTTATGCGCCGGCATTGGCGGCCAACACCAACCCCCATAGAATCTGGGATTGATGGAGAGGGGCTATGTCGCAAAGGATCAACGGCGGTGGCACACCACGAAGGAAAGTTGGGTGATCTTGATGCCGACAAAGCGAAAAATAGCGCACCTAAAAATATTCAAGTCCACGCGGGCTCAGTGGGAACTCGCTCTGACGGCGGCGGAGTCTGACCTGACGGAGAGGGGCGTAGCTAGACAAAGAAGAACAGGGGACGTGAGTTTGGAAAATGGGAATGGGTAGCCAACCGTTAAAATTGTAGGGACTTCGAGGGCTCGAGACTGCGAGAATTCAGCGGAGCACGCCGAAATGAGCCTGAGGCATGGAAAAAATGGTGTATGGTTGAGATTCGCATACGACGTGGTGCCTAGCCAGGTCCCGGGGTAAGTGCAACGCAGAGAGGGAATGTGCTTGCTGCGCACCAAAGTTCAAACTACGTAGTCGCCACAAAAATACCCTTCACGTTCCTAGGGACACGTTTGAATGCCGACACAGGTACATTCAACGGTGTAGGCGCACCTTGCTCGCTCCACAGACCTCTATTCGCTCATTCATAATATCGCACCACGATCTCAAACGGGAGAACCATCGTGAGCGCCCCGCTATGCGCGCCCATGTGCATATGGCTGCGGCTTATGAGCTCGGGGAGCGTGATCTGCGCGGAGCGCGGCGCGCCCAAGGTGGTGGTGGCGTGCTGGCCGACCATCTGCATGTCGAGCCCCGCGTATTCAAAGTCGGGGAAGCACGCGGGGAGGCGCACGGCGGCGGGGGCCCGACGCGTCCATACAGAAGGTATAGAAGACAGGTTGAGCGAGAAACGGAGGAGCGCCGCTGCGGGCAGTACTTGGCTGGAGCTCTTGCGCGAGAGCAGCCGGCGGAGCGGGGACGGCGTGCGAGTGTTGGTGCTAGGGGCGTGCCAGACGTGCATGTGGATGTTGAACTTGCGGTGTGTGAGTGGACTCTCGTACACTGACAGCCGAAACTCCGCTGATTCGGGGAAGAGCTTGGCGTCTAGGGGGGCGGTATCCGTGTACAGGGGTCGGATTGCTGAGAGGGGAGTGGTGGATTCCCAGTCGATGTGTCGGAGCGAGCGCAATTGCTGGTGAACGGAGTCTATCTCGAGCACGGAAATTCCCATCAATCCCGGGGTCGTTCGGGCAACGACGATTAGATGACCGGGGATGAGAGCAATGCGGGGGCGCTGAAACCCGTGTCAGCGAATGTAAAGCCGAATTACGGTTGTGCGGACCTGAGAGAGGCCTATGAGGATGTACGATTCAGCAGCCCAGTCCACGAGGAGTAGACGCCACCGCGGCTTGGCGAATATAACGATCGCAGCGTACCTCCCGAAGATCTGGGGGTCACACCAGAAGCCCCCATGAAATGCATCTCGGTCGGCATACAGGACCAAGGGCAGCTCCACGCCGCTCTCCCTCTCCACCGAGAATTTCAGGATCTCCATTCCCCTGTGCATGCGTCAGCAGTATTCCCATTCGTGGTATACGCACTTTTTCCGCGGCACTGCGAACGTCTCTGTATGCAGGACGACCACGACCTCCGCGCCGTCCCGCGACATCTCGGCGCGGAACTGATGGATGTGCGCCCCCGCCCGCGTGGAGTGGGTGCCAACGAGCGCGCCGTCATTCGACACGTCGAGCAGCATGGCCCGCGCACGGTGCGTCGCCACGATGTACCGCCCGCCCGGGAGCAGCGCCGCGCGCCCCGCAAAGAAGTCTGCGCGGTGGAAGGCGCCGCATGGGACGCGCAGCGTGCGCGTGGGGATTGGTGGGCGTGCCGGGGCTGCGTCAACCCAGATCTCGGGACCGCATGCGGTGCGCTGCGCGAGGGAGATGAGCGCTGGCGTGGCGAGGGCGCGCAGATCCTCGCCCAGAGGCCGGTCGCGGAAGAGGCGGAGGGTGAGTGTCTCGAGGAGCGCTGCCCACAGGTGGCGGTCCCGCGAGATGAGGTATAGGTACGTACATGTCTAGGGCTCCGTCAGCTAGGACATAGCTGTATAAAATGTGAAATTGACTTGTGATAGCGCGAGGACGCCGGAGATGTCGCAAAATGGTAAAAGATGGAGTAGAGCGTCGTCGGTGAGGGTGTGGATTGAAAGGACCATGAGATTATGGGTTGATTTCTGGTTACTTGGTTCTCATCAGCGTTCATATAAGGCAACGGCCACGTCGTCCCGATCAAACGCCGTATTCGGATAATCGGTTTTACAAACGTTCTTGCAGCTTTCGGTCTAACGGAAAACAAGCGTTGAAGTCTCAGACCAGGCAGAGATCGCGCCCTTGAAGGACGGTGATAGCCTAGGAAGATGTCGTCCCAGACTCCCAGTATTTTGTCTTTTCTTTTTGGCACTGACGTGGCATCCGGGAAATACGTGCCACCGGTGTCTACATGCAGCGTGTCCAGAGGCAGGAACATAGCAAGATCGTACGTGGAGGTTGCACAGAGGGCGCGACACAAAGAACCTGGGGCAAAAGTAGTCGTAGTCCGTGAATCTTTCGGCTTCCAATTGCGTTGAGTCTCGTCAACAATTAGAAAAATCAGGGGAATATTGCGGAGATCCAGCAATCCGAGCAGTTTCGAAAGTTAAACTTTGCGTTCCTGGAACGCCTGATGGAAGCGGGACTTGAGTGGGACCCAAGTGGGACCAACAAATTAGAGACAAAGACACATGTGACATGAAAGCCGCTGCCATAGCCGGTTGCCAGGTTGGTTGCCCCGGCGGGGCCAATTTTTTTTTGGGAACCATTTTTTGAGGGGTTGGAACCCACTCTGGGAGATGCTTTTGTGGTACTATGTTGTTCCAAAACACTCTAAACCACACTGGACGCAATCCGAGCACAGCCCGTGATAATTACCGCATTTGGACGAGAGCTTTGTACGCCTAGGTTCTAAGGTTGCCTAGGTCTTCGTTAGTCTCTCTTGACAGACGCTTTATCATTCCTAGCTCGTACCTCGCTTGATAAATCGTAAGCTTCAAATCACATGCGCATCCGAGTCCAATGCACATCAAGTCAAGATGGCGCAGACTTCTCTGCTTGAGGCATCCATGAGTTCCCCCACAAACAAAAAGGGACACCTCGGGGACAGCTGTCGAGTCGGTGTCGACTGGGTTGGGGCTCGGTAAAATAATGATATGCCGCTGTAGTGCCTCCTTGCGCTGTCTTGCCGAAGTGATAGCGGTTCTGGAGAACCACTGGTCGTGGATCTGTTTGAATACTTTGTCCCTGTAAACAGACCAGCGCAAGGCGTGGGCTAGGCAATTCACAATGCCGGTGTGACTTGGTGGTGGTGGCAGGAGAGACAAATGAGATCAGTCACCTATCACAGTCACACCCCATCTTGTTCCCGACGACCATGTCGTTTTGCGAGAAACTACCGACACGCCGGCACTTGAGATTGCCTGCCAGCTCAAATAGAAGAAAATCATCCACTTCATCCAAACTTCCTTAGTCTCTCTTGACAGACTATCCACTCGTAATCTCGTTCTGGAAACTTCCTTCCCGTCCAGCGCCGAATTCGTCGACGCCGAAACAGAACTCACGGCTGCAGCTGGCTTGCTGGCCCAAAATTGCAGCCAGTAGCGAGCTGTAGCGCTTACAACTCCGGAACTTTGGAATTTGAGGTTATCTGTTGGAGATCTTTGCAACCGTGTCCCAATACTGTTCGCTTTTGCTTCACACAGCCTATGCGCGACCACGCCTGCGATTTGCTAGAATTGTGGCTCGCGCGCGCCGCTAGCTATCCACCACACTGATATGTCTGAATGAACGCAGCGGTCTACGAGATGGCCTTCTGGTCCTTCTTAACTCCCATTCCAATCGTGAGGTCGGATCGAGCTCAAGGTCCCAAACTGTGCGGATTTTGACGAAATCCTGGAGCCCCCTGAACACGCTCTTGGTGAGTCTCGTCGTGCAGGGCCAGATCGTCCGCATCAAAGCTCCGTGCGTGCTACACATGAGCTCAAGAGGACGACAGTGACCCCTCTCCGTACGTCGCGTTGTCTTTCCCTCGCGAATCCCCCGCGATTCTAATCTTTGCATTCATTAACAGCGTGAAATTATTGCATACAGGCCAAGATTCTTTCCGATGTGGGATCCCCATGTTGGGCTTAATTAATTCGAACGCCAGCGCAAGGTTTGCGGGTCGGACCGGACGAACGCCGCCCGCCATCAATCCCATCGACCTTTCAGCGAATCAGTAATGCTGAGTACCATCTTATCTGCGCACGCAGAATCTTCTACCTAAGTTGTTTAAATACTCACGTTTTCGGGACAGATTTTCCCCATTCTCTCGTAGACCTGACCAAAATTGTCATAATTCGTGGTTTACGGTACTGTGTTCCAGTCGCCTTAACCTGCAAATAAATTCCGACTCAAACTTACTTGCCTAGTTTCGTTGGCGATCTCGAACTACGTCTACTACGAGAAAGTTAACGCCTTCATCGTCCTGTACGGCTCGGCACTCACGGACTCCCTGTACGCGACAACGCTGCGCCTGACGTCCATGGCGGCGCGCGAGGTGGGGCAGGGCGCCGCGACGACGTACATCTCCGTTTACGTCGAGAAGGTCACGTCGGGGTTCCAGACCCTCCGGGAGCTCTGGGCGGACGTCGTAACCATCATCATCGCCTGCATTACGCTGTGGTACAAGGCAGGTTATGTGACGTTCGCGCCGCTGGTCTTCATTATCACGCTTATCTTGGTGACGAGTGCGTGTGTCCTTCCCGCATTCCCTTTTCCCTGCTCACCATATGCGTCCTAGGCATGGTGGGGAGCTTCGTCGGCCCTGCCCAAAAGGCGTGGCTGGCGGCCGTCGATGTTCGCATCAAGCTCCTCGTACGTCGCTCGTTCCCTCCGCTCTCTCCTGCTGAGTTGCTGACCGCGATCGTAGACCTCCGTTCTCGGCCAATTGCTTCCCATCAAGTTGGGCGCATACGAGCCAGCGCTCGCGCACAAAATCAACGCGCTCCGCAAGCTCGAGACGCAAGCGCTCCGGCGTTTCCTGAACCTCATGGCCCTCGTAGGCACGCTCTCTATGTCACCCTCGCCGCGTACGTGGTCATGCTCGCGAATGGCTGGGGCGACCTCGCGCCGCTCGATGTCAGTCGCATTTTCACGTGCGTTTAATTAATTGTCTATACCTTCCGCGCGCATTACTGAATTGATTGGGCGGCAGGCCATTCACCATCGTCAACATCCTCGGCGGTGGGTTTGATTGATTGCGAATTCACGATGCGCGTCGAATGAATGCTTCATTGGCAGGTCCGCTGAACAGCATCGGGCAACAGCTCCCCGGGCTCTTCGCCTCGTTCGCGTCCTTGGGCCGCATCCAGGGCTTCCTGCTGCTGCCCGAGCGGGTCGACTCCTCCGAAGACTTGGTGGAAGCCGACCTGGTCGATGTCAGCGAAGACGGCGTCAAGATCTCCACGGTCCAAGTATCCCTCAAAGGATGCACGTTTGGCTGGGACGACAAGACGCAGGTCTTATGCGACATTACGCTCGAGCTGCACATGGTTGTCGGATCCGTCGCTAGTGTGAGATACCATTTAGTACTGAGTGGCTCGTGACCCTAATGGACTGCGCAGGGAAAATCCAGCCTCCTAATGTCGATTTGAGTCGGTTTTTGTTTCGCTGAATATGCGCGTAACATTCTGTAATAGACATCCTCCTCGACAGCCCGTTCGACGAGGCGTTCTATAACTAGGTAATCCACGCGTGCGGACTGCGCCAAGATATCGCAGCGTAATCTGGTGAAACTCGGGGATAAAGATGCGCGCGTTTCGTTCGCATCGCGCTTTGCGTGCAGTTGCTGAGATATGCTATGATTTAGGAGCGAAGCTTTCGGGCGGGCAGCGCCAGAAACTAGTAGATCGCCGTGGTCATGATGTGATTGGTTGGCGCAGCTCATGCTTGACAGGCGATCGCAGTGCGATCGCGCGGGCTGTTTATGCGCGTGCAGATCTTATCTTGTTAGACGACGTGTTCAGCGCGCTGGATGGGGAGACCGAGGCGCACGGTGGGGAGCATACATGCTATGCTCGATATGCGGTACTTATCCTGTCCCCAGTCTTTGCGTCTTTGTTCGGTCCGGATGGGATACTCAAGGGGAAGGTACGTAGCCAGGAAGAGGGGGTGCAGTACGGGTAGACACTTATTTTTTCGCATCTCAGACGACGGTCCTCGTAACGCACGGGGCGCATCACCTCCCGAGGGCTGACAGGGTCGTAGTAATGGACTCGGGCAGTATCACGCACTTTGGCTCATTCGAGGAAGTGCGTGATGCGGGCGCAAAGTTTGCATTGGCCTCCACTGCTGTCGACGCCGACGCCGCCAGTAAAAGCCAGATGACGGCCACCCAAAGTGCGATGGAAGCCACCGTCGTCGACGAGGAGAAGGAAGAGGAGGCGGCGTGGAGCTCGGAGCAGGCATCGCGGCGCGGCGCCGACGCGTTCTATGCCAAGTGCACCGGGTTCCTGCAGACCATCGGCCTCCTCACGCTCATGACTGTGTGGAGCAGCGTTAGTTTATTTGCGACGGCGTATTTATCGAGTAAGTGCCTTCTCGATGCCGCGACCTGTCATCGACCGTTCCAGTGCTCGCGTCCAGTTCGGGCGACCACCTGGGGCTCTGGGTAGCCGGGTACGGCGGGATCGTTACCCTCCAGTGCGTGTATTTCCTGCCGTGGTCTCATCGACCAACGCACCCTGCAGTCTCTCGTGCATGGCGACGACCATGCTTTTCTTCGGGTACGCGTTAGTAAGGTTCACTGCGCCCAATATACATACCGTGCGTCTGGATCTCCTCTTTTGGTTTGTGGTTGATACTCTTTCCAGGTTGAACTTGCGGGCGTCCTGGCGTCTCCGATTTCTTGGATCACCCGGAATCCCGTGGGGAGGATCTTAAATCGGTATGGCGAATCCACGCTTTGCTGACTCACACTGATGTCTGTTTCAAGATTCTCTCCAAGTTACTGATCGGGAGTTGTTGGGAGACACCACCTCGGCAGCATTCTTGGGTATTGCGCTCTCGAGGTGTGTGAAATCCTGGCGCGATTCATTTCCATTTCCATTTTAAATACCGTTTCAGACTGGTGGGGTTGGGAATGTTGTTCACTGCGTTCAGGGCCTGATAGCCGAAGCCCGGCCTCGCCGGACCTGGCCGCAAAGTGCGGCTAGGTCACATCAGTCACCTGTAGCTATGTCTGGCTAGGCGGCTCCACACGGCTTCACACGGCTCCACACGGCTCGCCACACCTCAACTGGATCTGGCCGCCCCTGCGTGTAGATGGCAGGGCGCGGCACCGTCTCCCCCCTCCCTGCTTAGATCAGCTGCCTGGCTCTATTGCCTCTGTAACATGAAATGATATTGTCTGGCATTGGGCAGGAGAGAAAGAAAAATGTGTCGGGCTCCTCAGGGCAGCCTGAGGCCAAACTTAGAAGAGGATCGGCAGTGTCAAAATTTAAAACGTTTAACAAAGATGTATTCATATCAAGGTAGAATAATTAAGCCCAACACGCGAGTTGGCCGTTTGCAGGGTTCAGGCAAAGTGGGATTGAGCCGGAAAGTGGGTGGCAGGCGGCGGTCTGGCAGTTGGTGTGGCGAGGTCACGCGAGGCCTGAGCAGCGAGCTCGAGGCTAAGCGACGAAGGCATCAGCTCGCAGCAGGACCCCTGTCATTCACCCAAAATGCCTGATCCCAATCCCGACAACTTTGAGAAAAAAATTGCATTTCGCCTGTATCAAATCCCGACATTTTTCGCCCGAATTGACCTCAAGCCTGAGGCAAATCCCGACGAGAAGTGGCGCCGGCGCGAGATTTTTTTTCAATGCACTATTCGGGGGCAAAAATCTTGGTTCTAGGCCTGATTCCCGACAGTTTGGGGCCGATTTTGGGTGGAGGCCTGTTCCAATCCCGACAAAATCACGCGAAATCTAAAATTCCAGTCCCGACAAGTTCCCCCTCGGACGGAACAGGCATTTTGGGTGAATGACAGGGGTCCTCTCGCAGCATCTGGCTATATTTGCCGCGTGGAGCCGTTTAGCCGAGGCCTAGACCAGAGATCGCCCGGCCCTCGCCAGATCTAGCCGAAGCTCCACGTGGCTTCGGCTACCGGCCCGCTGAATGCAGTGGTTGTCCCATCTACTCACTAGCTTCGCCTCCGCTGAGAATAGTAGCATTGCCATTGACCGGATCCAGGAGTACGCCAACTTGCCCGCGGAGGAGAAAACCAGCACGGCAGACGAGATCGCGGCTAGCGACCTGTCGGCCTGGCCATCCACTGGCAACTTGGTTTTCTCGGACTTCTCCGTGAGATAGCGGTATGCTTGGCTCAAGCTTGGCTCTTCTTGCTCATACTTTATCTCACGCGCGCATCCTTTTAGCGACGACCTTCCTCCGGCCCTGCAAAATCTCTCATTCGCGCTAGAAGGTGGGCTCAAGATCGGTATTTGTGGCCGGTAATCGTCTCTGCTTGTCAGACAAAGCCTTTTGCTAATCCGGCCGGTTCTCAGTACCGGCTCTGGGAAGTCCTCCACTGTGCTTTCTCTATTCCGAGGGATTGATCAGCATTTCGTGACGGGCAAGATCGTGATTGACGGCATCGATATTTCAACCGTTCCTCCCAAAACACTTCGTGAATCAATGAGGTACGCCGTTCCCGCTGTACGGCAATGGGCCTGCGTTCATTTTTTCCGCGATTAGCATCGTCACACAGGATCCATTCCTGTGGCATGGATCGATTCGTGAAAACCTTGATATCGTCAACGAGCGCACTGATGCCGAGATTTGGGAAGCGCTTAAACTCGTTGAGATGCACGACGCGGTGTCCGCGTTGGTGAGTCCATTAACTCTCCTCTTTGTCCGTGGCTTACCCAAACATTTTCAGGATGATAAGCTAGATCATCTGGTAGTTGACGAGGAAAGCTTCTCCAAGGGTCGACGGCAGCTACTCTGTCTCGCCAGGGCTTTGTTAAGGAACAAAAACATCATCGTCCTTGATGAGTCTACCTCAAGGCGAGCGGATTGTTACCCGTTCAGCAACCGTTATTGACATAGTTTTTGGACGGCAGCATGGACCACAACACAGACGAGAAGATCCGGCATGTGGTGGATTCGCAGATGAAGGGCTTCACAGTGATCGCCATCGCCCATCGTATCCGTACGTCTTGAAGCTCATATTCCGCACTACTCTGATCATTTGTACTTTTCAGCAACCATCGCAAACTATGACAAGGTGTGTACGCTCACAAAGTTCGACTCAAATCACTCACCTTGTCCGTAGATCCTTGTCCTAGGCAGTGGCTCCATCGCCGAGTTCGACGATCCTACGGTGTTACTTTCAAATCCTGAGTCGCGCTTTGCTCGGCTGGCTGCTACTCAAGGTATTTACCACCCCAAATTTGTTCCCAAAGGCGCCGCGGTCAAGGGGCTCAGCGATGGAACGGTCATGGTGGTTACAGAGGATCTCGTGAATGTTGAGACCACCTTTCAGTGGACTCCAGGACTATGACTTGGGCGTGGTCTGAGTGATATGACTACTACAGACCACGCCCAAGATAACTCCAGAAGTCTTTAAAAAGTGAACAGTCCACAATATCACCCGGGTTGATCCCCGCGTCGAACGGGTGACTCTCGCCTCGTGCGTAAGCCAACGCAATTGACCGCCGCGCGCCACCTAACCGTCCTCAAGCATAGTTTGTGCGTTGAAGTGCGGATTATATTCCGTCTATTCCCGCGAGTCACCGCCGGGAAAGGCATTGTTATTCTCCTCCGCAAAGAATGCCGAAGGAGGATACAGTACCAGTCTAAGCTCCCTGATCCACCGAGTCGAACGGGCGAGCACTACAGAGGGTACATGTACGTCCCTCAAGGAGAGCAGCTGCACGCCTTGTACGTGCCCTTGGAATTTGAACAGTGAATATCAACGGCTTCCGTGAGCACGGGAAGAAGTCTGGATGCAGTTGTGGAGGACGCAAGAACATCAGAAATTTTAGAAAGTGAATACCCTTTCCGAGTCTCTACCTACGGTTAGTTCCCGGGTGACCCTTGAGAAATGGGACCTTTCATGGAAAAAGGCACGCCGCGCCAGCCAACCAGGACCCCTGATTTTCCCTTCAAAGGCTAGGTCCCGAACATCCCAAATCTCCTAATTTTTGTCCGGACACATTTTGGCCGACTTTGGGCGTTTTTTATCCGGACAGGGCCTAGCCTTTGCTGACTAATCGTCCCCAAAAAGGGAATTTCTAGCTCCCACGCATCTAAAAACGGTCAAATTCTCTTCCCCACCGTTTCGTGCTGTTTTAACCACATTGGACGCATCTGCGGCTCATTTACAAAGAAAACAAACCTACTTTCTACCCACTCCTGGCCAAAGAAAAATCTTCACCCCCCCGAATTTTGTCCGGACAAGTACCTGGCATTTCGACCCTCGAGCATCGATTTTTGTCCGTTCAGGACCTAGGTTTGAGGTCCAAATGTCAAATGTTTGTCCGACACCGGACCTAGCCTCCAAAGGGAAAATCAGGGGTCCTAACCAACCTCCCTCGAGCATCCTAGTACTAGTCCGTATATTTGAGATCTTTCGCGGCAGTCTATTCCGTCAACGTTCCTATCGGAAATTTAAGCGCGACGCGCCACTAGGGAGTCTTCAACCGAATATAAGGACTGAAATAAACGTGTTTCGAATAAAAATACGCGATCCACATGGCCACGAATCGGGTGAAGTTAGCAAGAGATACAGAGCTTACATTGCTCCGCGCGCCGCCGAGTCGCCGTGCAGTATTCCAGTTCTTGGGTTCGCGCGAGAGAACTTAATATTGGGGCTCTACAGGGATGAGTGGCCGGTGGAAACGCCAGATATGTAGCGTAAGCGTAGCAGACGTCTAGTAGACGAGCGTGAAGAATAGGGATCCCAACCGTACCGTATAGCTACGGCCCGTAAACCTCGACCTTTTTGGCTACTGTACTTTTTCGATCAATTCGACGGTCACGGGTCACGGGCCCCCGGCTGGTGTCGAAATATGGCAGGGGGTCACGGGTCACGAAGGGGTTTGTCGAATGCAAAGTTGGTCACGGTTGGGCTAAATCGTGCTCAGCGACGCAAAAAAGGCAAATTTTGTTCTCGGGTGTCAAAATTTGTCGAAATTTCGGGTGGTGTCACGGCAAAAATCGGCGGTTGCCGAAGTGTCGAAATGGTATTTTGGGTCACGGGTCACATCCCCTGTCGAATTGATCGAAAAAGTACAGTATACGGTACGGTTACGGTACGGGTTTCGGACCCGTATAACCCGTATACGGAAAGGTTGAACGCTGCCGGGTAAGGGCCAATCACATCGGACATGTTGGATTCAATGTTTTCTGACCTCCATGTAGATATATTGAGTCTCCAATACAACTTGGAGGTCGTTCTCGCTGCATTCAAGAAACCCGTAACCGTAACCGTATATACGGAGACCAGCCCAAGGCCTTTACGGTACGGTACGGTTTGACCCGCAACCGTAACCGTAACCGTAAGTATACGGTACGGTTGGGATCCCTAGCACTGCCAAAGAAGTGGTATAGCCGGAGCGACTCAAGAACGACTCAGAGCATTCGTTGCCGGGTACAAAACGCCGCGGGATGTAAGCGCGATGCGATCAAGATTGCAAAAGAAAGCGTCCGCATCAGGAGGATCCGTCAGAGACTCAAACATTCGGCGGGTGCCCACTTAAGCTTCCGGCAAGAAGGATTGGCTCGAGTCGGCTGGCCGGGCCGGACATGATGCAATCAGTTGATGGACGGATCCTTCACTGATCCGGCCAACCTTGGATCGCGTCCCCGCCAATGATCCGGAGCACTGCCCTGATCCTCGTGAAAGCAGGCATCGGATACCTATAGTACTCGATAGGTCTCTCGCCTCATTCCTGAATCAATGAGTCCCGAACAGCGGATTCTAAAGCTCCCCAATGTGGTTTCTCTTTATCTATTCACACCGGATGTGCTAATCGACGATAACGCAACTAATTTACGCCGCGTAACCGGCCCCCAAAAAGCGACTGAACAGCTGTACATGGCTCGGGCCCGAGTCGAACGGGCGGGTGCACGCTAAGTGTTTCCTCATTCATAGATTGCAGCTGCGCGCCGCGCGCTACCGAGCCTTGCTTCTTCCAGCTTGGCCCCAGCCAAGTTCCAGAACTTCTGGTGATGTGGCCCGAACGAACAGTCTTGGACACATTTCAATGACGTGTTCGTTCTACCATCTCACCCCCTATCCTTCTGCCCTCCGGTGATTTGTCTCCTCTGAGCTACTGCGGATCCTGTATACTCTACTTGATATCTCGCGACAGAATAATTATGCATCGGGCGCAAATAAATAGAGAGAGACCGAGAAAACCCAGAGAAATAAAGCAAAGATATTAATTTCGCCATCTCGATAGCTCACCCCGAGTCGAACGGGCGGGCCTACGTTAGCATCGTTTCCCGGTCTATTTATTACAACATCGGATCCGAGCAAAGTGCATGTTGAGAGTTTGAGAGAGCACCAATTTTCAGAGGTAAAATGTGTCTCCCGCTATGGCTTGGCCCCGAGTCGAACGGGCAGGGTCTGCAGGACGGTCTTCTTATATCTATTCCTTTATGATATGCAGGATCGCACCACGCGCTACCAAGCCTTCTGAACTTGACAAAAGTCACGATTTATCGACTTGAGATGCAGACGGACATTTTTATATATGTACGATCAATGTTTGCGTTCAGTGAATGTGTCCGTCCGGCGACAGTAGATTGTTCTACGTCAACCAAAAGCGCAATTCAAAACAAAGTCCATCCTCTCTACGGCTAGGGCCCGAGTCGAACGGCCCGGTGTGCGCAACATACTTTTGCTGCCCGCTATCCGTTGCAAATGCGCGCCGCGCGCTACCCTCCTCTGAAATCATGATAGCTTTCTGTCGGATTTGACTCTTTATTACGGGATGGTGAAGAATGCAAAACACTTCACCATCCGACGATCATGCTCTTAAGTGAGCAGAAGTCGTTCGACTTCTCGCTATGCGATAAATGTTGGAGCACGCGAACACAACGTGCATAAGGTGAAGTAAATACAGTGAAACCGTCCATATGCAAAAGGTCCATCCATGACTCCAGAGCTCAAATGCCAGTGATGTTGATCGCCGCAGAAATTGCCCCTGTGGTGATGACGCTGTTGTTGTTCGGCCCGCTCTTCGCGAAGCTGTTCTGGAACACGACGGAGTACTGTGCGCCCTCGAAATAGTACCACGGAGGGAGCTGTAGAAAAAGACATTAGCATCATCCAAAGTGGGGTACTAGGCCAGCAAGTACCTCGGCGGTGAACGTATCAGCCGGGGAGGGGTCTGTCGGGGAGAGGTTGTATGTGCGGCGGGCGAGAAGAATAGGGGCCTCGTGCCCGTTGTTGTTGCTGAGGACCTCGATGTAGTAGTCCATGTATGTCGGGAGGTAACCGAGCTGAGCGGAGCAAGTGAGGTCGACGTGCACCGTGAAGGACTGGCAAGAGAGTCAGATATTATCGGGGGAGTGGGCCGGTTACTTACATCTCCAGGTGCGAGTGTGGAGGGGACAACCTGAAGGGACCCGAAGCGGGCTGCTTCAGGACACTGTACACGAGGGAGGGGCTGCGCTGCGCGGGCTACGACGGCGGTCGCAACAGGGGCGAGTGTCAATGCAGCCAGCGAGAGAAGTGCGGAGAAGTTGAAGCGCATCGTTACAAATGGGGAGGAGTGGATGTGAGGCGGGATGAAAGAAGGCTGAAGACTGAACGGTTGAGAGATCATCGACGGTTTATATACCGCCTATCAGACTCCACAGCGGGGACCATTCTCCGTGTTTGAGACATATTCAATGCACAGCAGCTCGGATCTTTCGAGACCTATTCCGGGATCAATCCAGTCATCCGGCGCGAACTGGCTCCGCGACGGCCAAATTCGCCGAACTGGTCTAGCACACGACTGTAAATCACCACCACTAAACGAGACGGATTCCGCACTAATCGAGTATATGTCGGATGACGAACGGTCCTTGCGAACGGCGATTGGAGCTTCGGAGGAAACGCGTAAAGGGGTAAAGCCGTGCATTCGACCGTCAACTTCACTGCCACAGCCGACGATCTCGGATGGCCGTGATGACACTGACGAGGGGTGATGAGCATCGGGGGATGACATTTCACGGAAACGGATCGGATCCGGATCTATTCGGATCCAGGCGATGTGGATTCGGTCATAGACATCCGCAGGGCGAATAGAAACTGAGTAAGGAGGCGGACATCGGGTCGTTCCATATAGGGAAGGTGGTTCGCACCCTGCGTCCGGGTAGACCGGTGACTACCGGTGACCGTTCTGTCTACGAGATCACAAGCTACCGACACTTGTGATAGACTGCAGTGTTCGCCCTGAAGGCCTTCAATTTGGTTTTCCAGATCGTGAAGGGGTTCCGAAGGGCGAAGGCTTCAAGGTTGAAAGGCAGTTGAAGGCCTTCATCTGATTTTCTCACACTGTCTGGCATCGATGTTCAACTGACATTCAACCCAGTTTTCAGAGTCCAAATGGCTAAAAAGTCAAGCAGGAATATGTGAGTCCTATGTTCCACCTGCCGAGATATTTCCCTCCATTCCATCTGCGAACATCTTCACCAATTCCAACCGCCATCGCAGGCATGAGGCATTAATCCGGTCAAGATTTGGGTGTTAGTGGAGTCCAAGCTTTAGATACATGTCATTCCCTCGTTGTTGGCTGGTCATTGGTGTCGCCTTCTGGTTCAAAGTTGAAAATTATGTAATATATGCACGCGATATCTGAAGGCCTTCTGAACGGCACGAAACTCAGCCAAAATTTGTGAAGGCCTTCATGAAGCCCTTCCGAAGGCCTTCAACGTTGAAGGTCTTCGCCCTTCGGGCGAACACTGATAGACTGAGATCGGTTACCGGTCTAGCGTCCGGGCCGTGCTTCCGAGTCATGTGCAACTTCACCGCCACTGATATATTTCCCAGCAATCGAGCCACACCTGTTATTTTCTTGCTCCCGACCGCCATGTCGCATTGCGAGAATAGCACCTACGCGCCAGCACTTGAGCTCCCCTACGAGCTGACGTCCCAAATTCTCATCAACTGTCTTCCCTTCACGGCCGTGTCCGTCCAAACCGAAAAAGTGCTCCGCTGCAGCTAGCTCAGATATGCGGCCAGTGGCGAGCCGTAGCGCTAGCAACCCGCGAACTATGGAGCTCGATACACCTCGAATTTCGTGCTGGGGATCCATATAATGGTATCCCGACGCTCTTCGCCTTGGCCGATGCTGAGCCTGTGGAGGATCACACCTGCGACCTCCTGGAATGGTGGCTCACGCGTGCCGCTAACTACCCAGTATCAATCACTCTCGATGGGTCTGTGGGTCTACCAGAGGGCGTTCTGGCAATCCTCGGCATGCACTCCGCTCGCTGGCGGCGAATCGAGATCAAAGTCACGAAACAGGAGCTTCTGGAGTTCAACACAATCCCGGGGCCTTTTCCCTCCCTTCGCGCGCTGGCCATCCGCCTAACACAGTATCATCACTCGTGTCCCGTCATCAACGCAGTTCGCTATGCCCCGAATCTGGTGGCTTTGAACTTGGACGATGCCTTTCCACATTTGCCATGGGATACCGGCGACCGTTACGATGCTGCAGAACCTATACCTCAGCTCTGAATCTCCCACGGAGGGATTTCTTCGGGTTTTGAAAGATTTCCCACATCTCCTTCATGTGAAGACTTCTGGGATCCCGGGCAGCGTGCTCAATGCACCATCCACCCCCAGCCGGATTTCGCCCCTCCGTTCCTTATTCCTCGCAGGCGGCACAAATTTCCTGGCTCACAGCGACATTCTCACCCTCGAGCGTCTCCAGGTGGCACTCAATTGGGCACCCAGGCCACATCTCCCCGCATTCCTCTCGCGTTCGGCGCGCTGTCTAAACCAACTCACAATCGACATCCCCTACCTCCGCACGTCGATCTTAGAACGTGCCTCTGGGAAGTCCCCTCCCTCGAAACGTTGAAACTGTTGTTCCCTGCGGCTGGCGTGCCTTCCATTGACACGCGGTATAGGTTCCTGCACCACGGGGACCTCCTCCCGCACCTCCGGACGCTCGTGATCAAGGACACCCTGCACATAGCGACGTACACCCCGTTCCTCACCGTCCTACATACGCGGCGCGGACTGGCACGCGCGGAGCTCCATATGGAGTCTGTGCATGCGCATGTCCGCACGCGTATCGTATCAGGCCGCCGGAGGATTCAATTCTGGCAGACTTTGAGGCGAGCGTGGCAGAGGGCCTCAGCATCCGCGCCACGACGCCCACTTATACGTGGCCGCGGGATTTCCAGGATGAAGATCAAGATGCGTTCGGCGATCTAGGTGTGCAGACTACAATATTTTCGGCTCTGACAAGGTGGAACCATGGTATGATTAATTTCAGCGTTTTCGGGTCGTATTCATATGCCGCCGACATCGGTGCTCTACGATACGTCAGAACTATCCACGGAAATGTTTGCTGGGTGAAGGAACCCCAGATCCAACTTGATAATGTGAGCGAGAGTGCGAAAGTAACGAAGCCTCGAACGCGAACCGCCTCGCACCTGGCACCCACTAGGAGAGAGATGTATGTCAGCAGGGATAGTCTGTACGATTCGGACTTGGAGCATAAGAAATAAGGGGCGTGTCTTTTCTTTGAAATTATCATTTGGCGACGAGGGAACAGCCGCGCGACGATGAGGACTGTCAGAACAAAGCTTGCGTGATTTGCGTTGAGTTCGATTCTGCCTCTCATTGTTGTTGTGACTTTATTCGCCCAAACTACGGACATCAGTGTTCAAATTGACCTCGTTGGTGGTTACTTATTACGAGAGAGGATCTTGCAAGCGAGCGCCAATATTCGCAGGAGACACTGTCCATCCGCCACGAGGTGGGTTAGGCGCTGTGCGTGTCCCGTAGTAATGAGGATCAGTCTTCCAGGACTCCGCTGGTCAGGATATAAACTCGAGGGTATAGCGTTGAATTGACGATGGAGGTACAGACCTAAGCCGCTGAATTGGATAAAGTATTTACGTGGCTACTCATAACCGTAAGCGCGGTATGCAAGGTGCACCTCCAAGCCGTCGGCGGTGAGCAGTTTCAGCGACGGTAGGATATCCCACTCCATCCTGCGTTCCAGCACCGCATGTAAATATTTTAGCTGAGCAACGCCCCCGAGTGCGGGGCGTGCCCTAGCCTCGATGAACGCGAGGAGCGCTGTGTCTGACCCTGCAGCCAAATTCTTGATGCGCAGGCGGCGGAGGTTGGGACAGACCACGGGCTCGATATCGGGTGCGAGACGTGCAAGGAGCTTTGTTTCTCGGCGGGAATCCGCATCCTGGTTGGATACGACGGGCGAGCCACAGAGCGTGAGATCGCTGATGAGGGGCAGCGCGACAAGTGCGCCAACAATGTCGTCGGTGCTCAATCCGTAGACCTCTAAGCTCACGCGTTCCAGGGACCGAAGGAGCATGTGAGGCGGAAGGGGAAGCCCGTTGTCTCCGGGACACGTATATGTCAGGGACCGGAGCTTGGGAAGGGCCAGGGCTTCGAACAATTTGTCTATGGTGAGATCCCCGCATTTGTTGGTGACCTCAAAATACCAGAGATGAGGGAGAGTGACAGGGGGGAGGATGAAGCCGCGGCTGATCAGTGATGAGATCGATCTCCAGCTCGCAGCTCTGCAGAGCCGTACACTGCCGCAGTATCAAGATGGCAGTGTCGATCGATAGCCGACCGAGCCGGGTCATGGTATTTGTTTGACGGCGAGTGAGCGATAGATGCGTGAGTTGGTTCCACGGTGCAAGAAGGCCGGTGAATTCATGTCCACAGGAAATGGTGAGACTGCGGAGATTGGATGCACCCCACAGAGGCAGGGAATTGAATGAAGAGCTGCTCGCGGTCGTGGGTACGGTGCTGCCTACGGAGACGCTCTCCAGGATAGGAACGTCCGCCGCAGTGACCCGGGAAAGCAGGGTGAAGTCGAGGAGCGAGGGAGCGATCATATGCACATGCTTCCATCGCGAAGAAAACAAGGCGAAGCACTCGAGCAGGGATCCTATGTCAGATATCTTGCCCGGGGCGGCCGGGTTGAGCGGGCCCGGTTCGAAGGAAAGTGATAAGGGAAGGATCCCGGACCTCGATAGCCACGCGTTAGCCATCAAAGCAGTCGGATAAAGCAGTCGGATACAGCGTATTCGAGGTGCGAGAAACCACGATGTCGATGGTTGCCCAGAGCTCGGGTGTCGAGAGCGCGACAAATCTTCAGGCGCTGCAAATCTGACATAGGAGGAGGGGCGCATTCATGGAGCTCATAAGAGCATTCCCAGTAGAGGGCAGGCATGCAACGAAGATCGCGCGGATGATGTCTTCAGGTACCAAGGGGGTACCGATCTGCGAAATCTGCACTACACCCCGAAGTTCTGATTTCAAGGGCCTGGCCGACCCCACCCACCCATCAATGACATCATATGCCCATATTGGGACACATCAAATTTTCACGATCTCGGCAATCTACCTCGGCCCAAATTCGGCTGCTCGGCGTCACCTTGCGCCTGCCTTCTGCTCCGGCACACTCTATGTAAATGATACTATAGGAGCTTTCAGTACTTTCGATGTGCAATTACCCAAATTACGATCGGATGACGGCAGTGAGCGCCTCCCGATGCCAAATCATGGATATGGTCAATGTCTAGGTCCAGAGCATCTGCAGGGTTAACCCGACCCACTGTCAAAATTTCTGTTGTATTTCTGTTTTCGGCAGTTGAGTAGCACCACAAAAATGAAAATTTATTGGCGTGTATCCTGGTTAATCACAACAATCCTGCCAAATGATACGAACCGGACGGTTTCGGCAATCGCAAACACATAATTTGGCGAAGTATGCACCCACATGTTGCTCCTGCCCACAGAAACCGAAGAAAAACAGCACTGAAATCGACATCCAAAACTTGGTAGTACACTTTTTTTTCGAACTCGAGCGGGACCCCACCCACCCATCCAAATAAGGAAATTCCTTATCGCGGTACCCCCTTGTCAGGTACTGTATTTTTTCATTCAATTCGACCGTCACGCGTCACTCCCCCCTTGGTCGATGGGGAATATTGGTATTTTGTCACGTATCACCCACCCTCTGGTCGAACACATTATGCGTCACACAGCCCTCGAAATTGCCCAAAATCACGTCCACGATGCGTAAAAGCGAAAATTTTCGTTCCGGTGGTCGGATTTTTTGCTTGTGTTACACAAATTTCGGCCGTGGTTGAATGGTCGAATCGGTGATTTGAGTCACGTGTCACCCCCCTGGTCGGATTGAATGAAAAAATACAGTAATCTGCGCGCAGGCGACACCAGCGAACGATGGGCGTCGATGAGCTCCCTGAATTCAGTTTGTTTTCGTTTAAGCCCTTCGAGAGCATCCTGGGTTCGGGTGATCTCCTGGGTGAATCCTGCATCCTGCTCGACCGACACTGCGAGAAAATCGTTGATCCTCTCGCGTTCGGCATCCGATGGTGCCGTGTTGGTGTAGAGGATTGGCTGAAAAGGGGAGTCCATGGAGCTATGTGGACAGTCAGTTTTGCTCGTTTCAGAGGGAGTTCTTACCTCTGAAGATTGGTCGATCGTGGTCGTCAAGGTGGTCGTGGTCAAGTCGTGGTGCGGCACTGGTGCGGCGTTTTAATAACTTGATCAAAACTTTATGCATTCGGCCTTATTCGGCTCAAAACGCCGGCTGTTTCCGATACGAGTAAACCCTAAATCCGCACGCTCCTGCCAGAGTCCGGTCAGAACGGCTTCAACTAGGACCCTTGACAATCACCTCAGATGCCTGTCCAGAAAAGTCCGAATTTTCGAACCTTTTATCCGCACCCCTAATCGGGTGATTTCTACTATTGCCGACTGGGCAGTTGACCACACTAGGTAGTTGACCACTTGGACAATGGCTAGATATACATGGAAAACTGACAGTGGATTGACCTCGGGGGAGGGAATAGGATGTCTGACGAAGGTTTGGACCAAATTTGGAGGCGAAGTGATGGGTTGATCGGCAGCGGTGCCGCGTTTGATCACGATGCGATGCGCGAGAACATCATTTTCTTGGCCATCAACGGCATCGATGTTCCGTTCTCGACCAATCCTTGGTCAATCCACGACCTTTGGGGGTCATTCTGAAGCTCTGGGTCGGGCTTTCAACTAGAATATAATTTATCCCCCGAAATTGGCATCAACACTTGCAGGGCCCTACAGAATAATTAAATGCAATATCAAACAGCATCAGTTGACCACCCATTCCTAGAAGAACCGTTGGCGCTACCAGTCTGAAACTTAGTATAGTCCATATTAGTGTGCTATGCTTAAAATTGGTAGGTTTATCGTTATTTTCTAAATTTTATTCCTCTCTCGCCACCGTCCAATACATCAAATCACACAAATTTTGGGGTCCCGACTCCCAAATTTTTCTAGGAGCTCTCGACAGCATGGGTCTGAAACTTGGAGCCAAAGATTTTTATTTGCATTCTATGAGACTGAAAGAACACAAAATTTATCCCACTGTGGCATCTGTTGGTTGCATGGCAGTCAGTTAGTCAAGAGGCTTTATTACCCCTATTGGCTTGCACTTCAGAATAAAATTTATCTGCACACCCATGTCTTGGAACAATAAATGGTAGCCTGGAGCCTCCAAAGACCACCCAGACACTAGGCGGTGTCAATTCCGTCCTCAGCGGCATCTTCAAGGCAGTGGTCAACTACCCCGTTTTGGCCGTTTTTGGAATGCTGCCCGGAAAAAAATTGCTCGCTACTCGGAACAGCATCTAAATTTTGCCAAATGTGTTTAACAGACTCCTGGGATGCATGCCATCATTATGAACCCCGGTGGACCCCGACAGTGCACTGATGACTTCAGAGATACACCACAAACACTGAGGTGGTCAACTACCCAGTGATTGATAGTATCCGAAATTGTACCTGGCCTCCAAGACGTCGAATTTTTATTCGAATTCCGTACCAGGCCTCCGACAAAAAAGACCGGTGTTTTTAGATACTGAGGGGCAAGGAAGATTTTTTTTGGGGGGGCAGCTGCTTGAATTAGGCATTTCACAGGACCTTACGGGCAAATTACAACCCACAGAAGCAGTTTAAATCTTCATAATTTCATCCTCTGTTGATGCACCAGCGGCCCGAAAAAATTATCCGAACTAGACCTGGCCTCGCTCACTGGGCCATGCGAATTTCCTATCCGAAACAGACTTGGGTTTGGGCCGATTTTGGGCATGTTTTATCCGAATTCAAAATTTCGGCGGACAGGCATTTTAGGTGATTGTCGGGGGTCCTCTTCAACTACATGTTGTCTCAAGTCTACATGCGAGAGCCCAAAATTGTCAATCTCGAACTTAAAGTCACTCTTTGTTTCTTAGCTTCGGCACTACTGTAGTCGATACAGCTTCCTTGGATGTTAGTTGGATTGAAAGATGATACAAACGAATAGGGCAGCTATCTTCTCGATTTGGAAGTCCAAAAGAGTTAATTCTTTTGCCTCCCCGGGATAATTATATCGCAGGCACACTCACAATCGCAAAATCCCGCGGACTTGAACATATTTTTGGACCTCTATTTTTGGGACGCTATCTTTAGCCTGGGGCTATCACACCGGAATTTCGGCCACTCCAAATTGATTCTGGGTCCTCACGCTCAGTATGGATTCCTACAGCCAGCACTCAGCGGAGCCTATCATCCCTGCTATCCCGATTTGTAGTGGCTTTCTATGCCCTCCGGAGGCTTCTTTTGTTCCCGCCGTCGATCCTTTAATTACTTGAATTTACACCAGCTGCAACATGTGTGGGAACCGAACCTCACCCGGCGGCCGACACGTAATCACCGCTCTTATAGTTATAGCTCCCACTGTCAGATGTCCGCCTCTTCTCCCCCCTCCACAATGCTCTCTCTCAGCTACCGGCTCACGCTGCACATTTTTGCGCTCCTACAGCTATCCGAGGCACTGCGGATTCCACGGGCGACCCCGGCACAGACTGCAGCAACTACAGCGGTCTCCGTCTCCCTTGGCGGCGTTACATACGTGAACCAGGTTAGTATTTACTAGCTCTGCTAGGTTCCAATATTTGAAGAACGCCAAATGATAGGGACTCGTCGGGTTCGGCCGCATCCCATCAAATTTCACCGAATCAACCGGGGACACATTGGGCGGGATTGGGAGCGCTATTGCGATCAAGTACGGTTCGTGGCAGGAGCGAGCGAACGGAAGCTTCACCGGCACGCTCGTGGTTCAACCGGACCGCGGGTTTAATGTGTACGTCGCTTAATGTATATCCCTTCCTCAAACCCCAAACTGAAGTCAACGAGAATAACCACGATCGACTACCAGGCCCGGCGGCACGAACTTCAGTTCGTGCTGAGCCCGTATTACAACTCGACGCCCCTCACGTTCGCGGCGGCGCAGACGACGTTCCAGCTGACGTACCAGAACACAACCCTCGAGTTCGAACGCAACGATACCAAAACGAGCGGGCTTGACGCCACTGCCATCCGCGCGGCGATGGCAGGCGCCGGGACGAACCCGCTAGCGGACCCGCAGATGCCCATCGCGAGCACCGCGGAACCCCACCTTTCCGTCGACGCGGAAGGCCTCATCGCGAACGCGGACGGAACGTGCGTGGTTGTGAATTAAGTCCGTGCGGAGTGCGCTGAATTAGTACGAAGTTATTGGACGAGCGACGAGTACGGGCCGTATATCTACCTGTTCACTGGAGACGGGCACCTCATCCAGACGATCCAGCCCCCTGCTGCGATCCTCCCATTCGACTCGAACGGGAACTTGAACTTCACTGCGGAGGTGGACCCCGCGACGGGGCGGGCTGCGAACCAAGGTGCGTATCCAATACTATCCATTTTTCTTCCAGCTTCCTGGATTTAGCCACCATTAATACCCCCGTCAGGTATCGAAGGCCTTACGATTGACCCGGCTACCTCAACACTCTACGCAATCCTGCAATCCGCGACGATCCAAGACGGTGCGCTGCAGTACACGCGCCTTCTCGCATACAACGTCTCGGAACTCGCAACCGCCGTCCCGCTCATTGGCGAGTGGATCGTGCCGCTCCCGCTCTCCAGCAAGGGCAAGGTAGAGGCGACCAGCGAGATCCACTTTGTCTCACCCGGCGTATTCCTGTGCCTCGCGCGCGACGGAAACGGGCACGGAGGGAGCGGGGATAATATCAAGTATAAGTGAGTCCTGTTGCCTAATCTCCCCTTGTTGGTTTTCTGAGACGCGATCGACTGGCAGACACGCAGACCTGTTCAGCATCGCTGGCGCTACGGACATCCACGGGACGGCATTCGACACTCCCGAGACGCCCGCCGCGCCGGGCGGCGTACTCAGCCCAGACATCATCCCCGCAACGTACGTGAGCTTCGTGGACTACGCGGATGACACGCAGCTCGCGCGATTTGGGTTGCATAACGGTGGGTCCCCAGCTTTCTACTTATGTTCTCGTGCTGAAATTGCGTGTGGTACAGGCGACCCTGACGACAACACATTGGTGGACGCGAAGTGGGAGAGCCTCGCGCTCGCGCCGGTGGGCGATAGCGCGCCAGACGACTTTTTCTTGTTCACTGCTGTACGTCTTCATTCGCCTAAAGCATGCCGTATAAATTGCGCTGACATCCCATCAGAGCGATAACGATTTCCTGAGCACCCAGGGCGTCTCCCTCGGCGTACCGTTCGATGCAGGCGAGGACGTCGATAACCAGTTCTTGGTCTTCCGCGTCACGCTCCCTGGGGCAGCGGTGGGTGTCCAGACGGCGTTGGGTCTCATGTAGTGGCCGTAGTTACGGGTAAGATATTCACTGGATTGTGGACTTCTTTGCATACTGTTCTCGACTGAAGGGCGATCTAAACATTACGAGATCTCTGTAACAACCATGACCGTTCCATCGCTGAGTCCCTTGACCGCGGCGCCCTTGGGAACAAAGTCGGGGTGGTAAATACCTTGAGTAGCAGCCAGCCGAGCAAAGCGCGACTCGGGTTGGAAAGCAACACCGTAGGGTCGTCGAACTCGGCGATGGAGCCACTGTCTAGGACAAGGATCTACGGACAAGGTGAGTGATTTGAGTCGAACTTTGTGAGCGTACGCACCTTGTCATAGTTTGCGATGGTTGCTGAAAAGTACAAATGGTCAGAGTAGCGTGAAATACGAGTTCAGAACGTACAGATACGAGGGGCGATGGCGATCACTGTGAAGCTCTTCATCTGCGAATCCACCACATGCCGGATCTTCTCGTCTGTGTTGTGGTCCATGCTGCCGTCCAAAAACTATGTCAATAACGGTTGCTGAACGGGTAAAAATTCGCTCGCCTTGAGGTAGACTCATCAAGGACGATGATTTTTTGTTCCTTAACAAGGCCCTAGCGAGACAGTAGCTGCCGTCGAACCTTGGAGAAGCTTTCCTCGTCAGCTACCAGATGATCTAGCTTATCATCCTGGACATGTTTGGGTAAGCCACGGATAAAGAGAGTTAATGGACTCACCAACGCGGACACCGCATCGTGCATCTCAACGAGTTTAAGCACTTCCCAAATCTCGGCATCAGTGCGCTCGTTGACGATATCAAGGTTTTCACGAATCGATCCATGCCACAGGAATGGATCCTGTGTGACGATGTTAATCGCGGAAAAAATGAACCAGGCCCATTGCCGTACAGCGGGAACGACGTACCTCATTGATTCACGAAGTGTTTTGAGAGGAACGGTTGAAATATCGACGCCGTCGATCACGATCTTGCCCGTCACGAAATGCTGATCAATCCCTCGGAATAGAGAAAGCACAGTGGAGGACTTCCCAGAGCCGGTACTGAGAACCGGCCGGATTAGCAAAAGGCTTTATCTGACAAGCAGAGACGATTACCGGCCACAGATAGTGCCTGAGTCCATTACTACGACCTTGTCAGCGCTCGGGAGGTGATGGACCCCGTGCGTTACGAGGACCGTCGTCTGAGATGCGAAAAAATAAGTGTCTACCCGTACTGCACCCCCTCTTCCTGGCTACGTACCTTCCCCTTAAGCATCTCGTCCGGACGCAAAGACTGGGGGCAGGATAAGTACCGCAGATCGAGCACAGCATGTATGCTCCCCACCGTGGGCCTCGGTCTCCCCATCCAGCGCGCTGAACACGTCGTCTAACAAGATAAGATCCGCACGCGCATAAACAGCCCGCGCGATGGCCTGTCAAGCATGAGCTGCTCCAACTAATCACATCATGACCACGGCGATCTACCAGTCTCTGGCGCTGCCCGCCCGAAAGCGTCGCTCCTAAATGATAGCATATCTCAGCAACTGCACGCAAAGCGCGATGCGAACGAAACGCGCGCACCTCTATCCCCAAGTTTCACCAAATCACGCTGCGGAAGGGCCTCGATATCTTGGCGCAGTCCGCACGCGTGGATTGCCTAGTTATAGAACGCCTCGTCGAACGGGCTGTCGAGGATTACAGAATGTTACCCGCCTATTCAGCGAAACAAAAACCGACTCAAATCGACATTAGGAGGCTGGATTTTCCCTGCGCAGTCCATCACTCAGTACTAAATGGTATCTCACACTAATACCGACGGATCCGACAACCATGTGCAGCTCGAGCGTAATGTCGCATAAGCCCTGCGTCTTGTCGTCCCAGCCAAATGTGCATCCTTTAAGGGATACTTGGACCGTGGAGATCTTGACGCCGTCTTCGCTGACATCGACCAGGTCGGCTTCCACCAAGTCCTCGGAGGAGTCCGCGCGCTCGGGCAGCTGCAGGAAGCCCTGGATGCGGCCGAAGGACGCGAACGAGGCGAAGAGCCCGGAGAGCTGTTGCGCGATGCTGTTCAGCGGACCTGCCAGTGGAGCGTTCGTTAGACGCGCATCGTGAATTCGCGATCAATCACACCCACCGCCGAGGATGTTGACGACGGTGAATAGCCTGCCGCCCAATCAATTCAGTAGTGCGCGTGGAAGGTATAGACAATTAATTAAACGCACGTAAAGATGTGACTGACATCGAGCGGCGCGAGGTCGCCCCAGCCATTCGCGAGCATGACCACGTACGCGGCGAGGGTGACGAGAAACGACGCGCTGGATCCGATGTTGGAGAGCGTGCCTGCGAGGGCGATGAGGTGCAGGAAGCGCCGGAGCGCGTTGATTTTGTGCGCGAGCGCCGGCTCGTATGCGCCCAATTTGATGGGGAGCAGTTGGCCGAGAACGGAGGTCTGCGAGCGGGGTCGGTGGCGCCGCGGGAGCGGGGAAAAAGGGGGCGTGCGAGCAGCTTGATGCGGACATCGACGGCCGCCAGCCACGCCTTTTGGGCGGGGCCGACGAAGCTCCCCACCGTGCCTAGGATGCATATGGTGAGCAGGGACAAGGGAATGCGGGAAGGACACATGCACTCGTCACCGAGAGAAGCGCGATAATAAAAAGCGGCGGCGCAAACGTGACATAACCTGCCTTGTACCACAGCGTAATGCAGGCGATGATGATGGTTACGACGGCCGCCCAGAGCTCCTGGAGCTTCTGGAACCCCGACGTGACCTTCTCGACGTCGACGACATGTACGTCGTTGCGGCGCCCTGCCCGACCTTGCGCGCCGCCATGGAGGTCAGGCGCAGCGTCTTCGCGTACAGGGAGCCCGTGAGCGCGGAGCTGTAGAGGACGATGAAGGCGTTGACTTTCTCGGAGTAGACGTGGTTCGAGATCGCCAACGAAACTAGGCAAGTAAGTTCGAGCCAGAATTTACTTCAGTTCAAAAGTGACAAGGACACGGTACCATAAACCACGAAGTATGCGGAGATGGGGAAGGTACCGCGCTCCTTGGGTATGGACTTGTCGGATACGTACAAGATCAGTTGCTCGACCAGAGTGACTTGGGCTTATAAAACAATTAGCAGGGCGTGGCGATGGATACCAACAGGCGTACAGAACGTTCCAGCCAGCATGATCAATCGCGGGAGGACGGGGCCCAAGAACTGTGCGCCAAACGCTTTGAAGGTGCTCCTGATGAGATACCGCTGGCTCGTCTGGTCGCCAGTTGCGAGCGCCGCCAGAAGCTTCTCCGTCGCGGGGTCTGCGCGGAGATACAACGGTATATCGCGCAGCTCGGGGAGCTTGGTGCGGCGCTTGGAGCCGATGTAGAGGAGCGGGAAGATGTGCGGGAAGAAGGGTCGGACGAGGAAGGAGAGCGTCGATTCGTATGCGGGCGGCTGCGCCATCCATGAGAAAGCAACGATGCACATAGGAAGACACGTACGGGGTTGCTCGGGAGTAGCAGGCTGCGCTTGCTCTTGCACTCGAGGCCAATGAGAGCAAAGAGAGACACGGCCGCGGCAGAGTTGGCGTAGAGGTGCACCGGGAGCGTCTGCATCTCGTATAGTCCCCGAGTTGTATACACATAACACGTGGCGCCAAAGATGGCGTAGAGGGTGGTGAGGGTGCTGGGCGCGATGGAGCGATAGTGCTCGGATATCGAAGCGCCGAGAAAAGCGATCTAGCGCCTGCGTGAGCTGATCATTTATTGGATGAATGTAGAGCTCACCGCTGCCGCAACTCCCGCACTAGGTAATACCCATCCACTCCCCCCTTTTGGCGTAACAGCAGATAGCTGCAGCAGTTGCGATGTAGGCGACGCCGACCAGGGCCTTGAGCGCGGGCAGAACATCTAGTTTTCTCGCGAGTCATCGAGGAACCTTTCGGTTCCCTATGATCCATGATAGGGCGGCGCTGAGGGCGAAGAGGAAGGCGACGGTGAGGGTCGAGGAGGGGAGAATGTCCGGCGACTTGAGTAGGCTAAAGCTAGATAGGCGCGTCAGCATCTCGCAGGAATCGGAAGGAGGTGACACGGCCACGGTCCACGGACCGGGGTGTTCATAATCGACGGGAGCCAGGAGGCGCCATGGAGCAGAGTTCCATGACCGTGGTGATGGGACGACAGTCCGTAACTGCTTTGAATGAATGAATGAAAGGAAGATATCGGACCCAGCTTCACTCGAAACACCATGCGGCGGAATGATAAGCGTCGATGACGAAAAATGGCTGAGTCAATGACCAACCCTAACCCTAGAGACCGAATGGTTGAAGCCGCCGAGAGGATGGAGAGGATCAAATTATTCGACGGTCGATCCAATGCGGAACGGTTCCAGATTGATGAAGCGGCAGATAGTGCAATTCCAGAGGAAGAAAGGCTATATATCGAGTGGGATTCTCAAAGAAGTTGTCCGCATCGGTGGCCCGCAGAGCTCGTCTTTACTGTCCAATTGAGCTACGTTGGGTGCAGGTTTTTGCGAAATCTCCCTTCTTACCGTTCAGAGGCTTGATGCGAAAAGTTTCGACGGTAAGTTTTCGGTGCCGAGACGTTTGCCGAGACGGCAATCCAATGAGATCGCCGGGCTTTGGCTCTCACCTTGCTCTCACCACCATCTGCGATGGCGCCAAGACAGCACTCCGACGTGGGGAGTCATCCGTAACTGAAGTCAGCGACGACCCCACGGATCGTTCAACTCCATGAAACATTACAACTAGCCCGTACGTCCGGTCGAACTTCGTCAGGACTGCGGATGAATTCACACGGTGCGTCGGTGGCACAGGGAGCCTCGAAATCGACACCATGCTGGCCGAGCATAGGGAATTGGCGGGATCTACCGGGAGAATACTCGTGTTCGGCATACCGGGGTCAGGAAAGTGCAGCTGATTCTTGCCTGTTGAAGATATAGTAATGGTGAATGTCCGATGCCCAGGCCACCTTTATGCGGCAACTCAGGACCATTCATGCGGGCTACACCGAAGAGGAGCGACAGTAATTCACGGCACTCATACACGCGAATGTAGTCGCTGCTTCTCGGCATCTGAATTCCATGGAAAGATATTAGCTGCTACTGCTAAATCTACAGCCAGATGTGTTCCTCCATTCCTGACGACATCTTCGCATCGCCCGAGAATGTCAAGTGCCGGGGCGGCATATTATCTGCGCCAGAGAATTCCCTCATTCTGAACGAAGATCTGGCCCACGCCATTCACACTCTGTGAACCGACCCCGCCATCAGCGCAGCGACCCCCGCCTCCGACATCGATAGATCTGCGCTGCGTTTCCTCAGCTCCATTGCTCGCGTCGCTGAACCAAACTACATCCCATGCAACAGCGACATCATGCGATGCAAAACAGCCTCACCTTCTGCGGACCACCTCTCGTTCAAAATCGGTTACCGGTGTTATTCGCTGGCCTGCCCGAGACAAAGCCTAGCCAAAATACAAGTGGCTTCCCTGTTTTGAGGGCGTCCCTGCCCTGATTTTGTTTTTAATTTGGAAAACTACGGCTGCCCAGTGGGTTTTCCCCTACTCTCCTCGGCATAGGAAATGAACTATCATCTCAACAGGATCGTATGTGGCGCGGTGACCTCATCAACTACGTGTGCAGCGATCCGTGGTGTACAATGACGGATATTGTGCGTCGCTTCTTGTGGGGCGGTCAATTTAGCTGAGCTGATTTGGCATGCGCTCAGTACTTCTTCCTGAACAATTCCGACTCCCTCCCACGCAAACTCGTAGCCTCCTCGCTGAAAGCCATCTACCCGGATTGCGAGGGCGGCAGCGACTTAATCAGCGCTATGAAGCGCATTCTCGCGAGTTTTCGAGTGTTCAAACCGGATGGCTTCATCCCCATATCGGGGACCTCATGAGTCCGGATAGGGTGGAAGTATGCGCTCCTCCTTCCGGCTGCGACTTGGTTCGGAAATTCTTCGCAGGCGCGATGGACTACGTCATATACCAGCGCTGAGACCACCCCTCGGCCAGTTATAACGCATCTGCTTTCAAGCCATTAAAACCAGTCCTCATTTATGTCCGAGATACATCGGTGAGCCGACATGCCTGGTTATTAGAGCACTATCGTTATTAGAGCACTATCAACGACTAAACAATGCTGAGCCCGCGTCCGGCGATCCCTGGCCTACCACGATATTCCTGTGGGTCGGCTGCCGCAGCGTCCACGCCACGATCTCATTGCCCGACATCATGTCCTGTGCCGCCGCCGCCCTAACATCCTCCATCGGAATGAGATCAGGGACCGAGGTATCCGAGAAGTCTTCGCGCGCACTCGAAAATTCGGGCCACTCTATGCCCCTCCGATCCACCGGCCGTGCCTGTCCGAACTCGGCTTGGAGCCTCAGCCGCCCCTCCTCGAGCGCTGCCTCGTGGTACATCTGCGCCGCGAGGCTCTCCATCTCCGAGCGCGTCGGCGACGGCTCGCGCAGGCGCTCCCGGGACTGGCCGAGCCAATTGTTCCAGCTGACCAGATCGTGCGTGTTATTCCGCGGGGGCGTGCGCGGCTCGCTCCGGTCGATCGTGACCGGAATCTTGCTGCGCCGCGGGAGGGGAGGCGACACCGCGTCCGCGAGGAAGGTGTAGGACGTGGGGTGGGCCGCGCCCAACATCTTGCGGTGCGCGCGACAAACTGTCTTGTGGACGCCCAGCGTATTTCCGCTGGGTGCCAATCAGGTTGGGCCGCAGGCGAGGGGTCAGGCCACTCACCAGACACAGCACCCCACACCGACGGTCGTGCAGCCGCACTCTTCTTTCCGGGGCCCGCCGCCTAACTGGCAGCGCTGCTCGTCTGTGAAGTACTCGCCCGGGAGTGGGACGGCGGTGCGCCCCGCGGCGTCCGAACAGCCGGTCCAGGTCTTTGCCCCGCGCGGCGATGCGTGGGAGTGGATTCGGGCGCCGCAGCCGGTGGTGGGCTTTACTGCTGGCCTCCGAGACAGCGGAGGGTCGTCGAGGGGGAGTGGCAGGAACGGCACGGCCCATTTCTCGGAGGAGCCCCACGGCGTTTGGTCTGTGGGGCTCGGGATAGCGGGCTTCAACTCGGCGCCGCAGGTCAAGACGACGGAGCTGCGGTGCGGGGATAGCAGGGTACGGCGTTGAGGGGTGGTGCCCGGAACGCGGCGAGAGGTCGAGCGGCGCCTGTGAGGTGGGGTTACCGGACGAGTGCGCATTGTGAGCGGGGAGTTAGAGTCCATGGCTGTATGAAGGAGAACACAAATAAAGGAGTAGGTCAGACAGGAGAGTTATGCATTGTGTCGCCACATTTCGCGAAGATCGACGGATGCAGCCATCGGCATCGATCTGCGAGTATGTAAACACATCGTGGTACAATTATATGCATACAAAGCATGTAGTGCGCCAATCGGCTTAAGGGGTCCCTCTGATTCAGACAATATTCGCGCAACTTATTCTTCCGCGGGACAGCGACGATTTTGCGTGTAATAATAATAGTAATAGCACTACTCAAGGAGTCCTTCAAGTTGAGGCTCGGGGCTCGCATTGAACAGTGATTAAGTACGCTAATCCAAGTCGGTGGATTTCAGAGTGACATTTATACAACAGGCGAAAAGGAGCAAAAAGCGGCGGTATCCACAGCCGATCCTGTTGGGTCACCGGAAAACAAACGGGATTTGAGCAGAGTTGAACGGCAGTCTGAACTTTGAGCGCGGCAAAAGCCGAGATAAACGCTCGGTCGGATCATTGATCCGTCACACTGCCAGTCGGCGCTTGTGTTTCTCTCTCCGCAGCAACTCCGCAGTCATCAGTCCCCCAAAGCGCCCAAGCCAGATTACGAAGTCCGTAGCTGCGGCTCATTCCCATTCGCGGGTCTGGACCCGAATCCGATACGAGTCATTCTGACCGTGAGTCATAAACTGCGACTCTGACTCGAATGTGCGGTCCCGCACAGCGCCGGGGAATCTTTGACGACGATCTGAAACTCAGCCAACACAGGATTATCGAGTCGGTGATAATTTAAATATCATTTACAGTTCTCGCGGCGCACCCGAGCGCTGGCCGAAATGCTTTGAGGTCATCACTAGCTGCTCTGGATGCGACCGATCGTAAAAATTAGCACCGAATCGTTGCTCCGCCAACGCGGCCTCGAATCTGTACTCAGCCTTCCTTCACGAGCGGCCCCGAACCTGTTCCTTCTAGTTTCTCGGGCCCGTCTGCAGTGCCTCAAGTTTGGAGTATAAAGTAACGAACATTGGGCGTTAAACACTCAATCTCGAGCCTTTATCTCGCGAGAAACCAGACGCAATGGTGTAAGCCTTTCATTTTCTCCACTGTAAATATCTTACCCATTCAATAGAAAATTCACCGTCGACGAGATCCGCGGACTCATGCAGAAGCCCACCAACATCCGGAACATAAGCGTCATCGCCCATGGTCTGCCATCAAGTTGTCATGAGTGGTCGTTATTGAAGCTTTCTAGTCGACCACGGCAAATCTACCCTCACCGACGCCCTTATTGCCAAGGCCGGGATCATTTCCTCCACACACGCCGGCAATGTGCGGCACATGGATACACGGCCTGACGAACAGGATCGCGGTATCACTATCAAGTCCACAGCAATCTCAATGTGCGCGTCCGTTCCCGTTGCCGACTCACATTTTGATATTGATCCAGGTACTTTAAACTCCCCGACGAAGATGTGGATGCGGTCAAACAGCAGACCAACGGCTCCGAGTTCCTAATCAATCTGATCGATGTCGGTGTTCTCTCCGACGCCATAATTTATTCTCTCTAATTATCCTCTCTCCAGAGCCCTGGCCATGTTGACTTCTCGTCTGAGGTCACGGCTGCCCTCCGGGTGACGGACGGTGCGCTCGTGGTTGTGGACACGATCGACGGTGTCTGCGTACAGACCGAGACCGTCCTCCGCCAGGCCCTTGGCGAGCGCATCAAGCCCGTAGTCATCATCAACAAGGTCGACCGGGCCCTTCTTGAGCTCCAACTCTCCAAGGAAGACCTGTACAAGTCTTTCTCGCGCACCATCGAGAGCGTCAACGTCATCATCTCAACCTACCAGGAGGACATCCTCGGCGATGTTCAGGTGTTCCCCGACCAGGGTACCGTTGCGTTCGGGTCCGGTTTGCACGGCTGGGGCTTCACTTTGCGGCAGTTCGCGGCTCGGTATTCGCGGAAGTTCGGTGTCGACCAAGCCAAGATGATGTCGCGTCTGTGGGGCGATAACTTCTTCAATCCCGAAACGAAGAAATGGACGACCAAGAGCACGACCAGCGACGGGAAACCGCTCGAGCGCGCCTTCAATGTGTTCGTGTTAGATCCTATCTTCAAGATCTTCGACGCCGTCATGGGATCGAAAAAGGACGGTGTCGGACCTATACTCGAGAAACTCGAGATTTCGTTCACACAGAGCGAGCGCGTTCTGGAAGGTAAGAAGCTTCTGAAAGCAATAATGCAGAAGTTTCTTCCAGCTGGCGATGCGCTTCTCAGCCTGATCGTAATCCATCTGCCTTCCGCTGCTGCCGCCCAACGCTATCGTGTCGACACCTTGTACGAGGGCCCCATGGACGACGACTGCGCTGTCGGGATTCGGAATTGCGACCCTTCCGCCCCGCTCGTTGTTTACGTCTCCAAGATGGTGCCCATCTCCGACACGGGGCGCTTCTACGCCTTTGGCCGCGTATTCTCGGGGACCGTGCGCTCGGGGCAGAGCGTCCGTATCCAGGGCCCGAACTACATGCCCGGAAAGAAGGACGACCTCTTCATCACGTCCATCCAGCGCACCGTCCTCATGATGGGCCGCACCATCGAGGCGCTCGCGGACTGCCCTGCGGGCAGCATCGTCGGGCTCGCCGGGATCGACCAATTCTTGCTGAAGAGCGGCACGATCACGACTTCGCCGACGGCGCACAATATGCGCGTCATGAAGTTCTCTGTCGCCCCTGTTGTGCAGGTCGCTGTGGAGGTCAAGCATCCCGGGGACCTCCCGAAACTCGTCGAGGGCCTGAAGCGGTTGTCAAAATCTGATCCCTGTCTGCAAGTATCAACGTCCGAGTCGGGAGAGCATCTCATTACCGCGGCTGGCGAGCTTCACCTCGAGATCACCATCAAGGTAACCGTATTACATTCCGCTCATCGTTTCTTCGCTCACCGCATTCCCCAGGATCTTGAAGAATACGCCGGTGTACCGCTCAAGATCTCCGAGCCCGTCATACCGTACCGCGAGACCGTGACCGCGGAATCATCAATCGTCGCCCTCTCAAAGTCCCCGAATAAGCACAATCGGCTATACGTCAAGGCCATGCCTCTCGGGAACGAGCTGAGTGCCGCCATCGAAGAGAGAAAAATCAATCCGCACGATGACTTCAAGGTTCGTGCGCGCAAGCTTGCTGATGAGTACGGCTGGGAGGTCACCGATGCGCGAAAAATCTGGGCGTTCGGGCCCGACACGAGCGGTCCGAATGTCCTCGTTGATGTCACAAAGGGCGTTCAGTTCCTTTCTGAGGTCAAGGACTCGTGCGTCGCTGGGCTGCAGTGGGCGGCGAAGGAAGGTGTCTGCGCCGGAGAGCCGATGCGCGGCGTCAGGTTGAATCTAATGGATGTCACGGTATGTTCTCTGTCGCCCTATATGCTCCGCTTATCGACTGCCCTAGTTACATGGTGATTCTATTCATCGCGGCGGCGGGCAAATAATCCCGACCATGCGCCGTGCCATTTACGCCGCGTCCCTCCTCGCGCAGCCGAGCCTGCAGGAGCCTGTCTTCCTCGGTAACTCAGTCATCTCAAATGACCCGCGTCCTTCTAATCCTCCTCCAGTCGAGATCCAATGTCCCGGGAACGTCATCGGCGGTGTCTACAGCTGCCTGAGCACGCGACGCGGACAGGTGTTCAGCGAGGAACAGCGCGCAGGGACGCCGATGTTCACAATCAAGGTGTACCTCCCCGTTTCGGAATCGTTTGGATTGAGCGGAGCTTTGCGCCAAGCGACTGGCGGGCAAGCATTCCCGCAGAGCGTCTTCGATCACTGGGCCGTTCTCCCTGGTTGTAAGTCCCTCCATGAACAACCAGTCATCTTTCCTTCTGACTCGCATCCCGAATAGCGCCGTTGGACAAGGGAAGTAAACTTGAAGGAATTGTGACGAAGATCCGCACGCGTAAGGGACTCAATGTTCGTGTTCTTTTCATACTTGGCCATCCTGTTAATCGAGGCGTGCATCTACAGCCGACCATCCCCGCGCTGGAAATCTATTATGACGAGCTCTGACGATGGCTTGGGTACTAATTTCTTTGTGCTCCGCTGGATTGGGGGTCCATTCAGCTCATAGTCGATCGTTTTGTCTTCGTCCGATTCAAACCCATTGGACTCGGCGCATGAGATTGGGACGAGCAATGTGACGATCTATCCGTTGATGGATGGAAACAGCTAACAGTTCCCTTGGATCCTTGAAATCTTCTGCAGCAAAGTCTGAAGATTCTGAAATTACTCCGTAATTTGTCCCGCTTTCCAGCAACGTTTGATACTGTTGGCCCAATTTTGTTCTGCACTGCACGGACGATATTAACCTGTGCGCATACTGGTTCAAGTTCAAGATGACATCCGCCCTTCAGGCGGCGTGCACCTATATGCGCCACCGGGGCTTCAATGAACTTCTGGCTGACCTCCGACAAAAAAGTAATCTCCCATCATCCAAGACTCAGGGAACAGGCACCTGCCATATATATGAACATCCGCAGCAGAAATCCTGGGCATATGCGCCCGTCCGCTATCGAGTCGCTTCTTGGACAGGTTCATCATACGTCTGAACATGCTATTTAGAGACTCACTAGAGTGCCTGGCGATTGGGCATCATGAAAATGAAATTCCTGCATGCACACGTACCATCTCTGAGACGTGGCCTCTCAGTTTAATTGCAGGGTTCTCGGTCGCGCTGGATTTCCAATTCGCGAGGCAAGATCTTCAGTTATTGTAGACTGCCAGAGGTCCAGGAATGCGTCGGATCAGAGTGATTCGGTCACCGCTACCGCAGAGAACATTTTTTAGTGCTGCTTACAGGACAAGACGTTTAATGCCTGCGAGACGCGGAGACGCGTTGGTATTATATCTGTGTCGCCTCGAGTTTTTTCGCTCACCTGAGTTGATTCATACTCAGGGCTGATGGCCTGTCGAGAGCCACTGTTCGTCAGGAATCGGACCCTACACATAACCAACCGAAGAATACAAATTCTAAATAACGCAAAACGAGAATCCTAGAGTACTTTTCCATCCCATTACCTCGCGCCATCCAAGATGCAAAGATCCAAACTCCAAACCCCGTGCAAGACCTATCGTCTAGTAGCGTTTCATCGGGCTCGTCTGCGGCGTCGGCACCTCGGACTCGATGACATCGGCAGTCTTGATCGCTACTATCTTGACACGCGGGGTGCTGACCGTCTGCCGCCCGTCCATCTTGAAGGTGGCGTTGCGGAGGCTGAAGTACCACACCTCCTCGCACAGCCGGTACGTCCGCAGATGGGCCTTGTGCAGTGTACACTGTAAGCGTGGAGTCCCGCGGAGAGGGGGGGAGAAGGGGCGCGCACCTTGACTGATGCGCGCGCCTGCGCCTTCACCGCGAGGGCCCCCACGACAACCTTGTCGAACTGTGGGGGTAATGCGCGTGGTCAGACGGGAAGCCGCACACAGAGACGGGGCAAACTTGGTCGAGAACGGCGCGAGCCTGCTCCACAGAGATAATGTTTTCCCGGACGAATTCGTCGAGCGAGTCGAGCAGCGCGATCCCGAGCCTGAAATATCCGAGGCGCCTGTGTTGCTGACACGCCGTGTGTAATTCGGGTGGGCGGCTTACGAGGAACCGCGGTAGATCTCGTAGGACACGTTTGACATCTTCGACACGGATTTGGCGTATTGTGTGCGTGTGTGAAGGTGGTGGGAAGAAGCAAGACGCGTGTTGTTGTTTGTGTTAGGGGGTGCTGTCACGGTGCCGAGTGGGGCCGGGGCTTTCGACTTACAAAATGCGTGGGAGGTGAGAAACTAGAGACGCTGCAAGGAATTGATGTCGCCATTCATTTCTACGCGGTATCTTTTTCCTCCTTTTTCCCCCGGGAGACTAAAATTTCGACCGCGGGTGTTCAAGTGTTCAGCGCTCAGCGCTCAGCGCTCAGCGCGCGGACAGCTCGGAATGATGGAATGATGATTGATGGTGGCAGTGCCTCCACCTCTTCTCTTGCTACATCGACAGATGTCTTGCGAACGTCCGCGTCTTTCGACTCGTGAATCTCTCGATGCCGAAACAACAGCTCGCTCTTTGCAGTAGTCCTCCCGACTATGCCTTTAGGCTCTCATCTAAAGGTTCGCTCGTGGACCCAGTGGCAACCCAGGGTCAGAGAGGGTCAGTGACTCGGTGGAGCTCGGTGGTATCGATAAACGGTCAAGCTCCCTTCAGTTCATTATACGGCACGATGACCCAGAAATCTTAAAAAGCCGAGAAGGCAATCAGTTCAATTTTTAGAATTTGCTTGGCTCTCGTTAAACCTCCTTCCGTGCTGACCTGCAACAATCTCGATCTCTCCAGTTTTCAAGGCTCTTGCATGCTCTCAGGCTTGAACTCAATCGCCCTGAGGTTGTGTACCGCAACTTTCCGTATCGCAAACCTCAACTTGGCGTTTGCCAAGCCGTCTAAAGCGCCCGAAGTCGCCACGCAGGTGTGATGGATCTTAGTGATTTATTTATTTATATGCAGTTTTTATTACCTATGCCTGTTAGTTAGACTCCATGCACTCTTGATGCATAGCCACACACGATTCCGGCTGTGCGACCATGAACCGGCACCATATTATTATTATTCTCACGGTTGAACACTGCCTCGTGACTCACTCCCGCATTTCCAGTGCATTGCAGTGTCATTGGAGTCAGTCTGAGTCACATTGAGTCATTTAATTATGACTCAGTCAGTAGCTAGTAGTATATAAGAGGAGTGTCTTCCCCTCTGTAGACATCCAATCTTACTTTGCCAATACACCCATCTGAACTGCACATCCGCGTGATCTCCGAGCAGCCAGCTCCCTTTCAGTGACGCCAAGCCTCACTTGATTTTCTACTTTCCACTGTAACGTTGCTAGACCTTACAGTACACCCTACTTCTGCTGCATCGTTGCTAGACCTTGTAGTACAATTAGCATTGCTTTGCTTCTGCTGTGACGTTGCTAGACCTTGCAGCATACTTAGAGCTTCTCATCTATTCCTTGCTTTCAGGTTGCTAGACTTGAAGTACGACTTAGATCCGGTCTTTAACTTGGTGAAGCTATCATTCAAGTTACCCACGTATCGGTTGACTGATTATATAGGGGTTCCTGAACTCAAATATATTCATTCTCGAGGTATTACATTTGTGCAATTTTAATTGTACGTTTGCATAAACCTCATTTCTCTCACAGCAGGGCGAAAATCTCGAAATCGCGTGAGGTCTAGCCACCCTAACCGTTCGCTCAGATGCCCAGGTACTTAGCGCTGTATTGATTGTGAGACAGCTGCTCACCCATTGTCCGAACAGTTCGGTCTCGTCGACGGCCCGAGCTGCAGCGCCTCCACTTTCGCCTCCGACATCGCGCTCCTGACCGACCAGCTCGTCGCGGCGGGCAAGACTCGAAATCTATTCCGCAGCCTACACTGGAATACTCACCGATTGGGTTACCCAGGCACCGGAAAGTCGCTTATTCTTCCGCGCTCCTTTCATTTGACTACTTACGGCTAGGGCCTCGACTTCCGGATCCTTATCGATACCGTGATACCGCAAGGCAGTTGAATTAATCACCTAAATGTCGGACTCTTGATCATAACCGCAAATTTTGTACCGACTCCATAAAATGTAGCAGGGTCATATGCCAGTGAGAGCTGCAACGCAACGACATCCAATTCAGACAAACCCTCACAAATTCCCACTTCCCGGCGCGGAATACGTTGGTTCCAGCTCATTGAATGCTTTACGCGTACGCCAAGCAATTTTCTATTTGTCATTTTGCTGTGTGCTGATCGACAGTTGAATCAGGCACCAAATTGACAGGAGGAGCACGGAGGATAGGTGAGGCTCAGGGCACTACATAGACTAGCTCGACCGCGTAAATCTTCCCGCATTGCTACCTCTCCTCCCATGGCCCTGACCTGCTTCAGCTGCGATGGCTGCTCCCGCTCGATCTCTTCGAAAGATCCGCGGATCCGTTGCATCGATTGCCCCGATTACGATCTGTGCGCTAACTGTGCTGTAGGTGAGCGGTTCTCGGGCGGGCATATCGCGGCGCACGGCACGCTCGTGTTCAGGGTGAGCGGCGGAGGGTCGCAGACGGCCATCGCTTCGTCGACGGCCATTGTATACGCGGGCGCGGGATCGCTAGCGGCGCCGCCAGCCGCCAGCCCTGTCGCATCACCGGCCCTGAGCGCCTACACGCCGCCCGTCACGGTAGCGGAATCCACTCCATCCCCTGTCCCCACTCCAGCGGCATCTCCGCCCTTGCCGCCTCCGAAGCGTATCTCGATGCCCCCGCCGTTGCCCGCACGGCAGCAGCGGCCCACCTCCTCCGCGTCAACGCTCTCGGCCGGGGGCGTATCGTCGTACACCATGCCCCCTCGCGATGAGGCGTATAGCCCAGCCCCAACTGCGCCGACACCAGTTCAACCACCACCCAGCGACGTCACCGGCTGGGGCCCCTTCTTCCTCGCGGACCTCAGCCCCACGCCCATCTTCGTGCACCTCATGCACACGCTCTTCGCCTACCTCGACACCGGGCGCACAGGCTTTCTCGTCCCCGAGGCATACTCGCATTTCCTCAACGACCAGGGCTACGTCGGAGAGGACAACACCTGTGAGTCCCGCGCCCCACGGCCGTGCCGCCGCCAACTAAACGGATACAAAGGGAACGCGAACCTCATCGCGGGCGTGGGGAGATCGGGAAAGTCCAAGGAGCAGGTCGCGGACGTCGCGCTGCGGCGCGTCTTCGATCTCTTCAGCATCGAGTACACGCTGCGCGCCCGCTCGCCGAACACGCCCGCCGGGGACGGGCGCATGCCCCTCCTGACACCCGCGGGCTTCGTCGAGATCACCTCGATCGAGATCCTGTGCGACCCCTCCGCGCACTGGGGCAACCTCTCGCGCGTGCTGCGGCTGTACGACCTGCCCGCCCTGCGCGCGTGGGGCGCCCTACCGCGCACCGTGCTGCCCGAGGAAGCGGACCCGCGCATGCTCGCGCGCGTAGAGAAGGTGACGAAGTTCTCGCGCGAGCAGGGGCAGCGCGAGCTCGCGGCGGCGCGGGTGAAGGCCCAGATGCAGGCGATTGGGGAACAGAATGCGATCGATCTGCTTGACGATCGGAGGTACTACTACACTTACAATTAGACTGGGTGCATGGTAGCATGCGTACAAGCTGTTCAACACGATGGGAACATGGCGGCATCGTCGTCATCTCGGATGGCCCGAGGCCACGCGTAGAACGGCCGGTGTTGTGATGTGGACGCTCCGGCCCTGCACTGCGAGTGCCTCACACTCGGCGAGAAGTGCGTGTTCAGGAGGCGCTACATAGGCCTGTCGGGGACGCATATGCAGCTCTGCGCGGGTAAGGACAGACCGTGCGCGCGGCAGTACGAGGAACGGCGTATAAGTGACAATGAGGAGAGCATCAGTGATGGTCAGCGTGCGGACTATTGTTGCGGGACAGGGAGTCTTGTCCAAGCACGTAACAGATGTTGATAGTGAGGTGAGTTAGCCGTTCCTGCGAGCACGAGAGGAACTGCATGGCGGCGGCGGTTTCGTCGGGCTGCGTGACAATCGCCTCAAGATGCGCGAGGGTGGGGAGCGAAGGAACCATCAGCCGGGGGAAGTTCGCCACAATCTGCGGGAGGACCGTCTGAGGAGCCATGCCGAATAATTGAAGGAGCTCTTTGCAATGGAAAGGATGGCGCAGGGATCAACGCGGGTCCAGAACGACTCGAAAGGGACTCTTAAGGGAGGTCGCTTTGGGAAGCCACGGCATCAGAAGTGTCCGCAAGCGCCAAAACAGTACACACCAGGACCCCGGTTTATTCCGTTGGAGGCCAGATCCGGTGCCGGACAAAAATTTGAGATTTGGACCCCCCAGGCTAGATCCTAAACGGACAAAAATTGGGACCCAGCTTCCAAATGCTAGATCCTGCGGCCGGACAAAATCTCAGGGTGCAGGGCCTCTGGCAGGCATAATTTTTTGTTCTTCCTTCTAGAGGTCTCTATCTCCTGCATTGTACTACGTACTTGTTTCGCCGCTGGCCCGCGTTCGTTTCCCCTTATTGTTTTGTTTGTAACGAAGTCCTTATCGGCCATATGCTTATCCTGAGTCTTATCTTAGTCATGTTCTATTCCTACGGCAATGGCAGTCCTACAAACAAAACAATTCGCACACATCCCCTCCATCAACTTTTTGTACTTGCTGTCGGCCCGGCTCGGCCGCTCCGAAGATTGTTCTCACAGGCCTGGAGCTTGGTGCTGAGAATTCGGAACACTTCAGGACACTCTTTCGCAAGCGTGGGAAAGGGTCGAAGGACGCAGGTGGTGATTTTGACGACGACTTGGACGAGGACATGTAGTAGATTGATGTATTTATTTAGACTCGTAACCAGTCTGCCTATAAGTAGCAAAAATGTGGCAAGCACTTTGCTGTGGGCAGACTGGTACAACTCGGGCCAAGCACAAGGGCTGTGCGCGGAGTTTGAAACTTTCTCCCCGCTGCCGCCCTGGGCTCAATTCAAGCTCTTTATGCAAAACTCAAAGAGAACTCTATTTTTTATGCTAGCCCTCTTAGCTTCTGTCTCCTCAGAATGTCCGACAGCTGTGCGGGAGGCGCGTCCAAAATGCTCGAAGTTACAGGGGAATTGATGGGAACCGCTTAGCCACCGTGATCGCATGATCGGCACCACTCAAAGAATTCAAACTCCGGGCGCAGCTCGATGGTACATCCCGAGTTGTACCAGTCTGCCTACGGCAAAGTGCTTGCCACATTTTTGCTACTCGTAGGCAGAGTGGTTACGAGTCTAGTATTTATTTTAGAACAGGCCTGGGCAACGGCAGACCGCAAGGGAAACATGTTTATGCACTCCTATATGCTCCTGCAGCCATAGCTATCTGGCCCCGCATGGCAGCGCAGCGGCTCGTCGGGTTCTTGAAACACGACTGATTCTATTCTATTTGTGCGGCTTGTCCGGATGGAAGAAGTTAGTGATAGACTCTATGCAGGCTGTACATGTTGTTTGTGTATGTTACGAATATTTACCCACGCGTCAAGATCACGTGTCAAGGCTCATAAACCCTTTGACTTCGTGCGCCAAGCTAAAGTTTGGTTGGTGCCAAAATTATGGTAACCGAGACATAAACTGCATGTGATTTGTTTAATCGGCATCATGAAAATCGGCAATTTGCTGTAAGCGAAGCCAGTGCACGCCGCACGGCAGGTAAAATTGATAAAATACCCCCATACATATTCCGTTGTTCTACTCCGCAGGTGTTCGGATTCGCTTCCTCCCGCCACACTCACCAGACCAGATCTCAACCCGATTGAGGAAGCCTTTTCCAAATCAAGAGGTGGATTCGACGCAACAATGACCTGTTCAACTACGCGGCTAGTGATAGGCATGCTTTGATTTATGACATACTCGGGCCTATGAACATCATAAGTGAAGAGGACGTGATTGGCTACTTTATCCATGCTGGTTACCTCTAGTTCTACCACTACTCATATTTTGTCTTGTCAATAAACAAGAGGCACGCGGGAATCAAATTGCCGACATCAACCTCCGGAAATTGCCAGAGGGAGGGGGGTACCCGGCGATCAACCGGTGCTAAGGGAGGCCGGCAACTCAGTTTCACCCATCACATCCCCGGCGCCGCGAACTCTTTACTGGACGCATCTCGGCCCTCCGGGAATGCCTGAGCGGTGTAAAGTCAAGTTACAGTGAAGCCTGGTAACAACATACTACAGATATAACCGTTTGCGAAGCAAGAATTTCATCGCCGTTTCTTTGCCTTGGGTTCACTAGTACTACTGCCCTGTTGTGTCCCTCGCTTCAGAGCGGAGGAGTTCGCCTCTGAATCGCTACCCTTCTGCCCTTTACTGCCCCCCTGCCCATCTGTAGCCCCTAATGCCGGTGCAACTTGAGTGAAGGGTCGCGGAATAAGGAACTCTAAAACTCCCTGGGCTTTCTCCTCTTTGTGTGTGATCGCTATCTTTTCCCAGACTGCAAAAGGAAGAAGTAAGCCTTCGGGTTGCTGAGGCGAGGCGTACTCCGAGTGGTAAACTCTGAGATGCTCGGCCATGTTGTAACGCCACACCGCGGGAGTCCAGTCATGCTCGTTTTTCGGCGGGCAGAGGCCGCAAAGAATAGGAACATTCCGACACGCTGTCTTGTCCGTCCCTGTATCTGCGGTCTTGTAGCGAAAGTCGGTCTGGTACGGGCACTTCGTTTGAGACACAGTTTTGTTAGGCTTCATGAAGATCTGGCACTCTGGACGTCCTGAGCGTCCGCAGAATCCGCATGGCATAGTTTCTCCGATCTGAAAACCCAAGAAGTACGTGAATGTGATGCCTGTGCGAACGGAGGCAGACGAACCCGAGGATATGTTACGACCGGAGCGTTAGTACGGGCCTTTTTCTTCGGTTTCGGCTCTGCTGATTTTCGTAAACTGCGCAGAACATGGCCCCCAATATGAGCACGCCAATTGCCGGGGGTATCCGGACAGTATAAACAGGCCTCGACTGCTTTGTCCGCAACAAGAACACTTGACTGTTCGGATACAAGCGCCGCGTCACCTGAGGGCCCATGTTTAGGTCGGATTCGGGGGATGAAAAGTCTTCAACGTACCTGTTTCCCATTTGTACGGGAACCCAACGGAATTTGCTGCAATTTTGGGAATTGAGCGAACCACGCTGGCATCGGCGTCGGCCAATTTTTGTGAAAGCCTGACCATAAGGAAGCGTAGAGAAGTGTCGGCTAACGCCCATGTCGTGCCCGAAGAGTTTATGCCTTTTGCACCTTGCTCCGATAACCGACCATGGGCATCCACAACAACAGGATTTACAAGCTCAACCACAAATCCAGGAAGAGTGAGAACTATAGGTTTGGTTGTCGAAATTGTAGTGTTTTTCATCCTGGATTTTCCAGTGAGGTTCGTTCCCGTCCACAGCCAGGTCCAACAGTTCTCTACTGAGCCGGCGCCGATATCATCGTCGGTTCGAATGTCTTCAGGACGCGCTTCAACAGCCTCGAGATGGAGAATCTGTCCAGTGAGTTTAATATTGGCCTCACGATTTCCGATGGTCTTTGCGGCAATATCTGTTACACGCGCCCCATCGTGCGATATCGCAGTAGAACGTAAAACCGCGAGTGATACAGATTTTGAGTGCCGGACTAGCGCAAGGAACAGATCTCCAATAACAAAGCTGGAGCCTGTCATATTCGCTGCCCCACCCGAATTCAGAGCTCTCGACTCCGGCTTCGTGAAACAACGGACTTTGCCGACACGCAACCCTGCGGCACGGTCCGTCCGGTCCTTCGATTTCGCAACAAACTCCTTGTTGAGGACTAGTCGGCATATTGAGGCCTTATGGACGAATTTACCGTTTTCGTCCGCAAGATAGTCATCTGGGCGGATACCGGGAGCCGGGGTAAGCCTGAGCGGCTCCGGCTCGTCAATAAGCTCCAGGAGCGAGATGGGTTCGGGGTCGGGGGGAATCGAAGTGTCCTCATCAGACTCTTCCTCCGAGCAAGACGACTCGGACTGAGTAGCGATGGTATCGGAGTGCTGGGTCGGAGGGGGAGGGGGAGGGGGCGGACTAGGTGCTGGTTCATGTAAGGAACGGTCTGGCGTCTGGTCTGGTGTCATTTTGTCGTCGATGAAACCTGGATAAATATTGCCGCCCCATGGGCGCAAGAAATCGACACCGTTCTTGAGGATGGCGCGGAAGTTATATTTCTCGGGGGACAACTTTGAATGCCGTCTGAGAATTGTAATTGCCTTCACTTCGCCCAATCGCCACCGGTCAATCAAATCACAATTCCCCGAGATAATGTCTGCCTTCCACTTGGAGGAGTTGAGGTGGTCCTTTTGTTCTGTACGTGTTATCTTGCGGCGCCGGCTCTCCTTGTGGAGATGAGGCCAACGGCTGTAGACACCTTCGATATCACAAGCCCATCCGGTGCGTTCGACAGCTTGCTTATAGTTCATAGCGCTGTTATGGCCGCCGGCCATTCGCATAAATGCAAAATAGCCTTCGACGGGGTCAGTTCCATCGTCGTTCGCATTCGCTTTGCCCGTACGATCGAGCTCCTGCTGCTTCGCGACCGTAAAAACGATGTTCTTGATCGCTGTCTGAGTGTCACCGTACAGTTGGTTGGACATGAACTCGAGCCGATATTCTCGAAACAGAACAAAGCTCAAATGAGCATATGTGCTCAGCATCTCGATCTGTTCGCTGAGACTGAGCTCCGGAGTGATGAAAGGGAGAGCCAAATTCTCCAGAAGGTGGCCAAGAAGTCGAACGGAGTCAAGATTAGCCGCGAGTTCCACATCGTTTGTGGGTGCAAGCACATCGCGTAAGGATATGATCGCCTCGATCAAGTCGATTGCACGTGGAACATCCTGCGGGTCGTTGGGATTGAGGAGCTTATGCACCGAATAATCATCATGGTCCGGGAGGAGCTTGAGGCATTGAGCGAGTGAAAAAGGGTTGACAACTCGCCCCGCATCGCAGCACATCCCAGATGGCTGTCGAATTAGCGTACAATCCCCTGTAAACCGTCAACAACAATTACAGAGAGGAGCAAACTTAGACGGCTCACGTTTCAATATATGGCGCCAGTCGAAAGTCGAAAGCCTTCGTTTCAACCCCGTACATAAATTCAATCCCGCAAGGTGGGAGAGAATTTGATAGAGCGAATCGTCCGCCGGTAACTCGTACTTGCAGAACAACAGATAGCCAGCCCTGCGACGGTCCCCATCGCCGTCAGTGGAAAAATTCCAAATTGTGCCGCAGATCTCTTCTGCGATCTCCTCCCACCCAGACATGATTTTCTCGTACAAATCGACCATATCTGCTGCGGTTTCGTGTTTACACGTCGGTGCAGCGAGAATGGGATAGATGTTGGGCTCGTTTGAGAATTTGACAGCCACAAGGGTCATTTCTTTGCCAAAATGGACCGTGCCCTCGCGCAGAGCATCGACGATGGTCAAAGCAGATTTGTAGGTTTGCAGGGTGAGCGGAAGGGTCCCGGAGTGCTTTTGGCAGAGACCGCCGACTTTGTTGTGGGAAGGAAAGTATGTGGCGCTTTCTTCGATCGCTACCTCATCCATCATCACGACAATCCCATGCTTTCCTGTTCTCCCCGCTAATGCGCGCGTTTCGACCACCACATGCCTGATATTCTGCCGAATTTCGTCCATGGAAATCGGTCCAATCGTCGGCATCACTTTCACAAAGTTTGCAGAGTTTCCAATGGTGCGAAGCGAGGGTAGGCCGAGCGCGTGATTCAGGGAATAGAGGAGGGATTGGCCACCCAGGCGATAGATGAGAAGGGATAGGTCATTTTCCAGCTTCGTAAATCCCTTCGTCGAACGAAGTCCTTGTACGGCTTCGGTGATTTGAGCGGTAATCGTGTTGACGCTGGCGCCATTTCGAATTGCAGTATTTATGAGGGCGTGGACGCGAGGGACGTCATTTGTAGCAATTGCGATTACGAGACGTTCGTAGTCACCCATCTTACGCGCGAAGGTTGCGAGCTGACGGCTCATGTTGAGAGTCTGTGAAGATTAAAAATTGAAGGAATGTCGTTGAAGTAAGCACGGATGAAATACCGTTAGCTTCAGCTCGTTGTTCTCCTTGGTCCGCTGAATTAACAAGTCCTTGGTCTGAATGTGATTCAAGTATTTGTAATTGGTTCCTTTGTTGGCGAATCTCGCGATTTCGGCCAGACTATCGAGTCGCCGTGGAATTCGGTCGCATTCATGACAATGTATCGCGTATGGAGTGGGTTGGCCAGTGCACAATTTAGACCAAGCTATGATTTTTTCTCCTCGGTCGTGGATTTCAACAAAGAATGGAAGGTCGCCAATCGCCCGCCCAATGGGTACACGGTGGAACGGGAAAGTTTCGTTGAACCTGAGCTCCAAATCAAGAGGCCAATGTACGATGACCCCAGGGCAATTTCCTGGAGCAGCCGAATTATTAACGGATGATCCGTCCATGTCTGGGGGAAAGTAGGAGTCATTTGGTCTATATGCCTGTTAGATCGGTCGCAGCGCATCTAATGAAGAGGAAGTGAATCACCTATCATAAATGCTGGGGTACGGGGAATTATCCAGTGGCGAATTGGAGCCAAAGGAAGGGAACGGAAGGGGAAAGGGCCCGTTTGGAAGTGGTGATTGAGCCACGCGAGGAGAGAATGGAGAGGGTGGGACCGACATTTCTCTCGAGAGATCTGGAGAGGACATGGAGGATGCTGGGGGGCGCACGGAGCTCGCCGAGCCGAAAGAAGGGAAAGGAAGGGCCAAGGCGCTGCTTGGGAGTGGTGATAGAGCCACGCGAGGAGAGAAGGGGGACAGTGGGATCGAAGCTCCTCGCGAGAGATCGGGAGAAGACGTAGACGATGCTGGGGATCCTATAGAGCTCGCATCCGATGGTCGACGAACAGTGTGCCGCCGGGAAACAGATGATGCGCGTGAATTAGAACGAGCTGCATTGGCTTTGCAGTTCTTCCCTCGCATGTGGTTGAATAGAGGCGTGAATTGACCCGCTCCTACCAATGGTCGGCTGACTGCAAGGCTTAGAGTCACCCATTCGCTGCATGGGGGCCGAGAGCATTGTAACTCCCAGTTTCCAGACCGACTGGGTCGGCTCTGTATATCACCCACACTAAACTGCTCTAGAAGGTCTTGGTTCGAGGGGATTTTGATCTGTTCAACTAGTGGAGTGGTCGGGGAAGTAGGGATTGGGGAGGCCGAAAGAGCAAAAGACCGCAGTGCAATGTCAGTGTCTATGGCGGGCAACAGGGCAATTCGTTCCCGTCGTGAATTCTCGCGCTCAAGAAGTCCGGAACGCGCCATTTCTCGAAGGCTGTCCCAGGATGTTTCCGAAGGAGCTGCGGGTGCGCCGCGAGTATCGACTGTCGCGTCGGTCATTTCTACGTCCTCGAAAGGCGAAGCCAAACCGGAGGTTGATCCCAGTGAGCCTGATGATGGGGTTGAAATTGGTGGGGGGTATGAAGAGGATGTGTCCATGGTGAAAAACGAGATGGTAATGGTGGAAAGATAAGAATGGGCTGAGACGCGTCGGTCGCGTCGTAAAAGATACGTACAGTTTGATCAAATCTTGATCCCTAATCAATCCCCGACCGTTAATTCGATTCTACGCGTGGTTGAGAGAAAAAAAAAAATTCGACTACCTAGGTGGGCGCCTGATGTACGGAAATGGGAGGGTAGGCAAAATATGAGAACCATGCGGAGCGAACCTGCACCAGGAATGAGAAGTTGGTAGTGGCGCCGTAGTAGAAGAAATTGATCCCTCGGCAATCCCCTTTTGGGGGACCTGTCAAGGAGGTCTGTGTTAGTCCGGGAATTCCCGCGTGCCTCTTGCGGACGGCACTTCAGTAACCTTAGGGGCTCTGTTTAATCCGCGGCCGTTGTGTGGCGGTGCTTGTGCGGAAGTTGAACCAGATTAAAGATTCAAACACTGTTTAAACAGGCCCCTAGACAAAAAGACCTTCAACACCCAGGCTCGAACCCAAGACCATGAGCTTTCCCGGAGATCAATAGCAACACACCATAAGCCACTACACCAAAGAACCCATGGATGCTGTTGCTCTGGAGGAGGATGTATGGGGCCAAATACACTCCGGACTTAACTTCACACTTTACGCCCACAACTGTCTCAACCCAACAGTACTCAAGACATTGTGAACATTCAGGTTGTGCTAAGGCAATCTTGAAGTGGTGCTACATTTAGGGTATTATACTTGAAATCATTCAAATGTACACTCCACAAAGGTTTCAGCAATGATCAGGTGAAATGGATTCACCAATGTCAGGATGAATCAGGCAGTGTCGGGATTCAACAATGATTAATCATGATTCAACAAGGATTAAGAAGGATGAAACAAGGGTTAATCAGGATTAAACAAGGATTGAACATGAACTTCATGGATGATTAAAAGGGACACCATCTTTGTAAAAATACACTGAAGATCACAAAGTGCTTGTTAGATTGATATATCAGACTTCAATTTCTGGTGGTGGGTGCTCTCAGTGGTCAACCAGGCCACGCAGGACTGTGCTTATGCCAAAATGACTTCAGTGTCAAGGTGTCTTGATCCAAGTTGACTTAGAGAAAATTGGACACCGGCCAGGCCTGTGGCCACTATTAATGCTAATACTCAGAAGCACATCATGCTTAGGGCTGCCGCCCGTTGCCGTCGCCACGTCGACGGCACCCGTCGAACGGGTGCCGTGCCCGTTCCGTCAGCCATTTTTGGTCGACCACGACGGCACGGCCACGGCACGGGTAGGACCCGTGTTTACCCGTGGAAAAACGGCCGTCACGGCCGTGTCGACGGGTCCCAACGGGTGCCAAAAATATAAATTAAATAGATCCGGATGCTGCCGTCTGCCCCTGCGAGCCATCTCTTATCCTCTCTTATCACTTAATTAAGCGTTCCGCCGGCGGCGATCACTTCGGCTAGATGGTGGGTCCATCAACCTTTTGGCGTCGCTCACCAGTGTAACTGTTAGTGCGCGCCGCTGGACAAGCATCCACGTGCCATTTCCTACCCTAACACTCAGTGCCTTTCGTGTGAATACTTCACCCTCTGTGATCCTGTTATGTGGTGGGTTGCGCGCAAGGCACAATTTCCTAGTTTGTTCTGCCTCGCTCGCGATATCCTCACAATCCCTGGTGTGTCCGTAAATTCAATATCCACTCCTAGCCTAATTATTTCTAGGGTTTGCCATTGCGGTCGAACACATTTTTTCTGGCGGCCGTGACACAATCTCGCTGCGACGCGCCAGTCTTAAACCCGAGACCATCAGAATATTGATGTTGGCCAAACAGCGTCTGCGCCTCGCTCGCAATGCGGTGCAGGAGATCTTGGGGTAGCTGTGGAGGTAGCCACAGGTTCAAAGTAGCTGTTCGTATACTCTAAATGCATTTTTGTGGGCCGTTAATAGCCGTGATACCGTTAACGGCCGTGCCGTCGACCGTGCCGTCCCGTCAGACATCTGGAAGTGGTCTCAACGGGCCGTGCCCGTCGGAGACCCGTCGAATCGACGGCCGTTGCCGTCACGGGCACGGGTGGCAGCCCTAATCATGCTGTCTTGCGGCAATTGCTATGCTCGTGTTATTTTGCAGCATGCAATCTTTCCGCGCTGGGTTCGAATCACACTGATGGAAGACTTTTTTGGGTTATAACTGTGCTCCGTACTGAGTGATTAAACTTTGCATTAAACGCCCGCCTATGACCGCATTCATCCGGATTTGATAATCTATGCTTTAATCCCGGATTAACGTCTCAACGTTCCATGATTAAGCAAAGCTCCTAGGGTTGCTGAGGAAGACAATCCAGAGCTTGTGAGGAACTTTCAAATTCAAAAGGACACGGTCTCAGATATTCTCCCATGCGCTGGGATGAAGGTCGGATCTCCCCGTGCTCCTCATTTTCTTTCCCGCAGGAGCTCCAAAAAAAATCAGCCTGAACGATTTCAAGGCTCGGCAGATCGTCGCCTTCCAAAATGGGTGCTATATGTTCTAATGCGTTTGTCCTCTCGCCTTATGTATGTATCCTAACGCCGTATTACCGGACTGGTTGCATTTCAAGCACAATTGTGAATATCGTATGAAAAATGTAAAGAACGTAGTAATCATTCCCACAACTCTGGGACCCTCAAGCGCCGAATATCTTGCTAGACTGGCCCAAAGAACCGTCGCAAGGCGTCAGTGCTACCGCGGAATTGGTAGCCGCAAAGCTGGCACATTGACCGACGCCATTCGTGCCGTCTGTGAGCTCGAACGTGCATCCGTCCGCGGCAAGGTCATTGTCGCCAGCAAACGCGTCGCAGCCGGCAGTGCATGTAACCTTGAACTAGAAGGAGGGGAGGGCGAAAATAAATGAGGGAGCTTTGTAGTACGCCGGGGAAGCTTACAGTCGCCGCCGAGGTGCTGCTGGAGACCAGGTGCGAACCAGAGACGCCGATCGGCGCCCCGGTATCCTTGCGCGAGAATGTGAACAGATTCGATTGGGAGCCGACTTGGGCCACGAACGCCTCGTTCGTGCTCGGGCTCTTCCTAAAGAACTGTGGGTGGGGTCAGCCATTCCTAGTGCGCGGTCTCGGAGAAGGAAAACTGACCCAGCCAAGATCGCCTGGCTGAACCAGTTCGTTGCTATGAGTGGGAGTGTGAGAACATGCATTGAGCGCCTGTGAGTTGTGATACGTACGCGGCCCCGAAGACATCCCAGCGCGTATGTGCTCCGGAATCCGCGGAAGTGACAATGGTCAAACCGCTGAGGTCTAGAAATGTTCTTACTAGTCAGGTCTCCGGGCACCGATCTTAGATTCAAACGTACTCTGCAGGGGGCAATCGCTCTGCCGCTTGGTGGGAGCAGCGGCAGCAACGGAGACCAAGGCAGCCAGGAATGCCCACGTGAATTGCATGTCGATGAAGGATTTAAAAAAAGGGCGATTAAAAGTGGTGGGGGAAACTAGTGACTTTTGCGCCAGGCAACGAAAGAAGGCAGGAATGAGAATGAAGATGGAAGGATGCTGGAGGCTCTTTTATACTCGGCAGATCTTACTAAACCCCATGGGGTCCGTCCTGTCAAGCCCTGGATTGACCGGCGTTCTCAGCGCTGTTTCGTCGAGCTCGGCTTCGTAGAATGATTGGCGGGCCAAAAGGGACGGCAGATATTACTAAACCCCATGGGGTCCGTTCTGCCAAGTCCTGGATTTACCGGCGTTCTCACAGCTGTTTCGTCGAGCTAGGCTTCGTAGAATGATTGGCGGGCCAAAAATGAACTAATGATTACGAATGCATAGTTTCGAACGCGGATCGGGAGTAGCTCCGAACACGGACCAGCAGTGTTGTCCGAACACCGATCAGCGATCAGCAAGGATCAGCAGCGTAGCGACATTTCGGTTACTCAGCGCTCTTTTTCGCCCTTTCGTCGGCCCCATTCATTGATTATTCCCGCCCATACATTGCTGTTGAATGTCGGCGGAATACCATAGTAGGGTTGCTTGGATACCCACTTGCTGTTTCCGCTGCCGAGTCCGCAACGCAGAAAGATAAAATCTGAATTGTAAGTTTGTAGATACTAGAACCTGTAGTGAGCTATGCTCCCCAATTTCACGAATTAAGTTTGTAAAGTGTAGCCACATAAAACAAAAAAGGCTCTCCTACCGCTTACCGTACTTGCTCCGAGGCAAATTCACAATTGTATTGTGGCAGAGTTCCCCTGCCCCGAAAAAAAGACGGAAGGTTTTTTCGCGCTTCCCCGCCCGTAGAAAATGAAAACTGTTTCTTTGCAGATGGATACTCCGAGTCTGAGTCGAACAGCCGACCCCCGCAGAGTGGACTTCCGAGTTCGATCACGATGTGCGAGTGCGATCCGATTCGCATTCAGGGCGTTGGTCGTGGTAGTTGTACCGTGTAAGTACCGTGCGATCCCGCGTGGTTTGAAAGCGATCGACGATATCCCGATCGCCGCGGGCGTAAACTAATTTAACAGAAGGTTTAGCGCTCGCCGTGCTCAATTCAGCACAAAGTATCACACTAAAAGAAGATTCATCAAACCGAGAGCCCAGGGTTAATAAAATCCGCGTGGAAATCCCGCGCAATGTTTCATGTTCAACGTTTACCGGACTTTCTCCGAGGCAAATTCAAAATTCTATTGCGGCCGCTTCCCCGGCCGCTATAAAAAAACTTTATGCTTCCCCTCCCATAGAAGAAAAAACTGGTTTTTTACGGATGCATCCCCGAGTCTGAGTCGAACAGACGAGTCCTGCTCAACGTCTTTCTCAGGGGGGAAATAATTAATCAGATGCCGAGCTGCACCGCGCGGGGCGGCTGATGAGTGCACGACGACACAACTTGAAGGGACAACATGTCCTCTGTCGAGACCACAGAATAAGATAAAAAACACTCGTACTGCATGTAATTTTACGCCAATTGCCCGCCGCGGATTAACGGAGGAAGAGCCCTCCCATTTCCTAGAAAAAGCTGTCGGCCAGGAGCGTATGCCCTGAGTCTGAGTCGAACAGACGACCTGCCGCGATGCGACGCCACACACGGGATGCAGGCGAGCCACCTCGTCTCGGAGCTTCCAATCTCCCTCAAATCCTCGACAACCTGCCACCCACGCAGCGCACAGACGCACGCGACAGAAACGCGTCTGTGGTCCGTGCGCCGGATCACCAGCGGCATCCTCATCACCGATCACCGTGACACTGGCATCCGTTTGTTTTCACTTTCACCACCATGTCGTCGACGTTCGCCCTCCTCTGCCTGCGCGCTCCGCGCCTCGCCCTCGGCCGTCGCTCTCGCTCTCGCTGCGCACCCTCTCCACGGCGGGGCCCACGACCCGCAGCGCCGGGCCCGCGGTACCGCTGTCCTCGGATTCTACACGAAGTATGCGTGTCCCGTCGTGAGATGAGGAGGAAGAAGCAGGCGCGCGCTACTGACCATGCGCACGCGCAGGCCTCCGCGAGGGACATGAAAAGAAGGACTGCACGGCGCCGAGGAGCACGAGCGCAAGCACTGCCCGAGCCCGGACCCGCGCGCATCGAGGCGCTCAAGACCGCGCCGATCCGATTCCGTCTTCGATTCCTACTTTACCCGCACTACATGGGGCGTACATTCGTACAATCACGTCGCTTCACGCGTCCCTCACTGCGCGGCTGCTCTTCGGTCTTTACCAGTGCTAATCGCTACCATTCTACCTGTCACTACCCTCATTCAGTGCGAAGGACGCCACCGCGCCCAAACTCCGCCGCCCGCCGCGACTCGCCCCTCCATTCGCCGGTGAAGGTGGCGGTTGCACCCGTGCTAATTGCGTCTCACGGGTACGCACGGATCAGAGCCCTCTCGCTAGAGGAAAGCAGCGCCGCCGCCGACTCGCGCGAATCCTGCAGGCGCGTTCATGCGTGCAATATACCCCGTCCGACCCAGTACTGCACTGAATGCGCAGGCTGCAGCATACCACGGATCGGAGCCCAGCCACTCATCCGGCGTCGCCACGTGCTCGGACGACAACGGCGCGCCGGAGCAGGCGGTCCGGGCGGCGAACCTCGAACGCGCTTTCGCTCGTGCTGGCGGAGCAGGTTCCTTCCTCGGACGATTGCGGCGCGCCGTTTGCGTTTTCGCCGCAGGCGGTATGGGTGGTACGCCGCAGACGGCGCTTCGCCCGCTCGCGTCGAATCCGAATTCGCCGCGGGTTTTCGCGGCACAAGCTGTAACGTACTATTATATACCAGTCGCGAAATTCAATTCCATCTCAAGCAGTTCACTCACTACGACTCTTGTGCGGGCTTCAGATGCGGAATCAGCCGAGGCGGGGAGTTGCGCATCGTACCAAGGACCGTGTAAGCAAAGTGATCCTGGGCATTCAGCTGCGCGACACTCGCAAAACTCCACTACAAAACGTAAAATCAGCGCATTGTGAGTACTAGTCCACCGAACAGAGAGTCGACGCGACGCAACTCCCTGTCATCGCTGAGGGTTAAGATAATTATCTGACAGAGCTTGTTAGTATTGGTAGTAAGGAAATTCAAGAGAAAAGGTTCAGTGCTCCCATACAGCCGCGCGCGGGACATCAAACCAAATAAATTGCATATGCAACCCCATAACTCGGGCCCGGGTCGAACGGGCGACTTTCGCATAATGTCCAATTCTCAACTTGCCAATTGCGGCGGATGTGATACTTTCACCACCGAGTTGCTGAGTCCTCTGCTGGACTGGTGAGACGAACTCATGAGGCGGGAACGGAATCAATGTTACAAGGAAAGCGAAGATAAAGGAGAGAAACGAGATCGTCCTCGGTCTTCCTGATGGGCGGCCACGGCAAGCAAGTTGTGGTCGCGAGCTGTCTGTGGCGCGCGCTATAAACAATGTGAAGAAAATGGTTGATTAAATTCGCCTGGAAATCCCGCGCAATGTTCCATGTTTTCATCGTGACGGCTCCGCGTTACGCTACCCGTTTTCACTCCTTTTCAGTGGCAGTTTCACCACAATTGTAGCACACTTGCGGCAGAGCCCACTAACTGTGAAATCAACTGAGTGTTGGAAACTACTTGTCAATGTCAGACTGGGCAAGATGTTTGGGGGACCTTATTGGACAAAACTGTAGTGGCAATAGTTCGAGATGTCTCGAGATCTCTAGAGAACATTCAAAAAATTCGAGATCTCGACAAGACTCAAAATACATAAATCCCCAAGTACTTCTGTAGTTCGAGATATTGCATGATCCGGGGACACGGCTTGGACGCGACGCGACCTAATCAGCATTTCGAACACATATTTTGAGCTGTATTGACTTTGGAAGGGGTAGAGTAGATGTCCACATTGCTCTGTGTAAATTCTTCGGCCATTTTGGCCGGCTGATGAGTGAGATAAGCTCAATTCTTGATTTATCATGTCAAAATGCATCCAAGTGTGCCATGGGTGTAAGAATATATATATATGTATCTTAGGCTCTATCAGATGTTCTATAGCACTCATAAGTCACCTCTCCCCGCTTTTCAGCTTGATCGGACCTGAGCTGGGTGCGCCAGCCCAAATTCATGCCCCGGGCAGCCGGAAATGAGAGCTCATGCAAAATAAAAACATTTTTGTGAGTTCAGCTCTATGATTCATTGCGCATGAATTATTGCAGACAATCTGTCTAGGTTTTATCTCAATTCATAGAGAACTGAGCGAGATATGTGGAATTCTTGCACGGGGATCAAAAACATCCTAAAACGGGAAATTTTTGTTCGCGCCTTCGATACCGACAAAGACTGTAATTATTTTTGTCCAATAAGGGCCCTCATAGAGATTCTCTTCATTCGTTTGGGAAATGTCGTTGACTTTCTCCATCTGGTGTCATCTCCTTCCTGTTTTTTGTCCTCCCCACTCCTCGATCCCCAGACTCAAATAACCTGCACATAGTACTCTTTCCACGAACAATCTTACCAGCTCGGATCTTACTTCAGCACAAAAATATCTCCGGTTGGTGCCGATCTTCACACCCTGCCCGGAATTCCAGTTGTACAATTGTGCCGGGGGTCTGGGCCGTGGAAATCCCGGCCGGATTCAGGACATACCATTGTTCAGGGGAGTCCCTATGCACACAGCAATCATTACGCTGAGGGAAGCTCCCAAATCTCTCCACTGCGGTGGAGGCTTCCTCCAAAGTATTCCATTCACACTGTCTCACAAACCCGACTGTTATCCATGTTGACTCTCCGCGCCCTCGAGGTCCCTTAGCCCCCTTCCATTCGACCACAATAGTTTTCGACCTCAAGGCGACAATACTTGATCTACCTCTCGGGGTCCGAGATATCCCGATTGCTGAGTCAATTCCGGCAATATTTATTTATTGTTGTAATTTATTCCTCTGATGAAGTCGCAAGCTTATGCTGCAAAGTGGATTATGATGTATACAAGTTGTATGTAGGTGAAAGGTCCGCGTATCATTTTTACTTGTCAATATTGACTGGGTAATCTAGAGACCGAGGGTGGCCAGGGTGAGACCGAGGGCGAGCGATTACAGAAGGCCAGCGACGTCGACGAGGCTGCGTGCGCATGGGATTAGCATTCTGGTGCAATGCATCCGGAATGTGATGGGGGACATACAAGGCGGCGACGAGGCTGAGGACACCGGCAAGGAGGGTTTCGAAGCCGAGGAGCACCTGGTTGAGTGATACGTCGAGGCCGCCGAGGAGTCTGCCGAGCCCGGGGATGGTAGAAGCCGTGCCGAGGAGCCCGTCGAGCGCGGTGGTGACGTCCTGCACACGGAGGTCAGAAAATTCAAGAAACAGTAACTGAGACGAGAGACGCACGGTGAGGATTCCGGCAACGAGGTTGGCGATATCGTCGTTTGATTGACTGTGATGGATATGGCTTCTAGTTTCGAATTTCCGTATTTATTATTAGCCTCCATGTCTTTAACCTCGCGTCACTGTGCCCTCTGTAATTCACGGCGCTTGTTGATCCTGATTTGTTCCATCACTCTCACGGTTCACGCAACTTCGGAGTCATGCCTCGCATCCGCTATGCAAGGCTATGTCTCTTCGACTTCCCGAGTCATCCTAAATATGACTCAGTTCTATTATGACTCACTACAGTAGTATATAAGGGGAGCCTTCCCCCTTATGAAGGCATCTTACATCTTTGCCAATACACTTACCTGTGAGACTACTATTCTATTACGTGAACCACTAGCAAGTCCTAAGAGCTTGCTGTGACCTATTAGGGACTCCTAAGAGCGCACTATTACCCTGCTTTTATCAACTAGCAGCACAAGTCTAGATACCAGCACGGTATCTCATTTGTACTTCTTTCGATGAAAGTCCCCCGTGTTTATCGATTATATAAGGGTTCCGATCCTATATTCTCGCTCATAGATATCTGTGTTGCCTTTGTGTAACACCAACGCTGCTCTCACCTCTAACACGTGCTACTACTGCGCGTGCTCACTTATCCGTATCCCGCGCGATACCGGTTTCTCTTACCTTGACGCTTGAGGCCGCTGGTCTGGGCGAGTGTCGTCAGCGAGGCGCTGGCAGTGTCAAATGCGGCTGTGAGGTCGTTAATCAGGGGGGTGACGGTTGCATCGGTGGCCGTGGCGCTTGAGACCAGTGCATCTGCGTGAACTGATCCTGATCAGTGATCCAGTCCAGAAAATTAATGAGGCAAGATGTACTAATTTGGGGGGTGATGGAGTTGATAGGAGGTCTTCAGGGTGTTGAAGACCGTCGCGACGTCAGCGGTTGAGGCGCGCTTTTCGATGCTGGCGAGGACTGCGAGGGGTGCGGGGCTGGCGGACACGAAGCTGAAAAATCGGTCATTCCGAGAGTTTCATTTGGCCGGAAATAGCCTCGGAATTGCCGAGTTTCCTGCCCGGCCAGGTCGGTTTTAATCGATCTCGCGACTGATTTGCTATCACCCTTGGAATGGCAGGGTTGCCCCATGGTGGTGGAAAGGAAGAGTGCTTGCGCCACGTTGAATGCCGCCTGTCATTCAACTGCCATGCCATTCAACTGGACCCGGGTGGGATGTTTTCGGTCCTCATTAGCACAAACAGAACCCGTGTGTGAATCTTACCGTGCTCATCAGAAGAACGCAGCTTCCATTACCCGACACACCGGATAAGGAAAATTTCAACCTAGGTAGAAATGTTAGCAGAAAGTCTCCGAGTCTCCGCGCACCCGAAGCTGAAGCCGAAACTAACCGATTCGGGTATGTTTTCGGCACCTCTGAGTTGTTCAGTTTCGGATGCAGTTCCGGCCCACCTGAAGCTGCTCCTGAAACCAATAGTTTCGAGAGCAGCTTGACCAATTAAATTCGACCATTGTTGAGACCAAAATCCTACCATTTCCGGGCAAATAAAACCCTTGGGTCGAAGTGCCAAATTGGTTCAAACGGTCACGCATCACTCCCCTGTCGATTTGAACAAAATATTACAGTAAGCCGGAGTTTCAAAAGGCTTCGGACGAGCAGGCTTAATTTTATAAAGAGGGTCATATCTACTCCATCACACGCCAAACTAACGGTTTGATTGCTACTCGTAAGAATCACAGCCGCGAGTTCTCCCGTCCACAAAGGGCCTCCTGACAGAAGTGACGGAACTCGAGCTGTTGAAGTTTATTTATGACACCGTCACGGCGGCTCGACGGCACGCGTGACATGAGCCCTGTATGCCCTTCCTGTGA